>LPNX010731805.1:456738-737706 GCA_001517045.1 Pseudotsuga menziesii | reverse complement strand
GCAAGCAGGATATTTGGTAGAGTCAGTTGTTCATGATGACTTTTCTGATCTTTTAGTACAGGAGGACAGTATATCAGAGATCCCAGATTTTGATGAGGAAAATGTATAGGAAAGCATCCAGAGATACAGGAAACACATGAAACACCTGCAAGAAATGAATGATGGAGTATTCAAAGTTAATAAAGAGCTGGTAGAGAAATTGCAAGATATGCATAAGCATTTTTTGGAGCTGTCAGAAGTTTCTAAAGAAGTCCTTAGCAGAAAAAGGGTTGCTGACAGGTACTGTGAAAAGATGGAGAAGACTGTTGACCACTTGCAACAGGAGAATAAGGAATTGCAACAAAAGTTAGATGATATGAAGAAAAAGCATAAAAGGGCAAAGAAGAAGTCTTCAAGTCTTGATGGTATATCTCTTCTTGTGGAGGCAGCGAAGGAGCTCTGAGGTAGTTTGTAGTTAGCTGTTATTTAAGATGAATAGTTTATTTTGGTTAAGAGTTTGCTATTTTTAGCAATTTGTAATTTTTGTAAAACACAATTTTTGACTTTACCCTCCTTGGTAATTCGATGGGAGCAGTTAGAAAGTGAAACCTAACTGATTTTGAGATGATGTCTATTTAGAAGAGTTAGGAAGTCATTGTAAAGGTGGGAATTTTCTGGGAGCATGAGGAGGTCTGTCAGCTACTATACTTTCTGGCTTATTCAAAGATAAGTGTTGTAACTCTCTTATACATTTACTGATGAAACTATGGATATATGAATCTTTACCCTACTTTTGGTCTGTGTTGGCTTTACTGCGAGTTTGTTTAGCTTCTTAATTGACAATTTCAGTGCTGGTTAATGTGTGTTCTCTAGCAGTGCTTGTCTATTATGTGTAAACTTCAATACAGGCTTTTGGTTATATTTTTATGATATATATGCATCTTTATCAGTGATTGTGTTTGATTTAGTTGTTGTTTATCTGATGAATGTATTCCCTGCATGCTCTTGAAGTTTATGACCAAAACACTTAAAACAAAAAACCTAAACCCTAGTTTGAATTGAATTTAATCTTGAGATTGTGTTGGCATGTTTCCCTAGCCTTAGAAACAGTTTCTGACACAAACACTGGGAAATATATTCTGTAAGCCTTCGAGCTTTCAGAGTATCCCACAAATATACCCTTCTTTCCTGAAGGATCTTGTTTTGTTCTCTTCTCTTTTGGAATGTGGATGTACATTGGATGGCTGAATATTTTGAGATGGCTGAATTCTGGTTTCTTGCTGGAAAAGACTTCTTCAGGTGTCACTGTTCTCGAGTACTCTATGTGGAGTATGGTTCTGTACATACACCGCTATTCTAGCAGCTTCTGCCCATAGATGCATGGGAAGATCATGATCATGAAGCATTGCTCTTGCAGCTTGCATGATAGTTCTATTCTTTCTTTCTACAACCCCATTCTGCTGTGGATTATATGGAGTAGATAACTCCCTCTTAATCCCTGATTCTTTGCATAAGTCTTTGAATTCATTTGATGTGAATTCTCCACCACTATCTGATCGAAAGGTCTTGATCTTCTTTTCTGTGTGGTTCTCGATCAAGGCTTTCAATTCCTTGAACTTGCTGAAAACTTCATCTTTGTTCTTCATGAAGTAAATCCATGTCTTCCTATAAAAGTCATCAATGAAAGAAACATAGTATACATACCCACTTAGTAATATTGATGATATTGGTTTACATACGTCGGAGTGGATGATTTCCAAGATTCCCTTTGCTTTGCTCTCACTACTTGGAAATGTCTTCTTTATATTCTTTCCTTTCACACATCCTTTGCAGACCCCTTCATGTTTTGCTTGAATTTCTGGAAGACCTTCAACAGCTTTGCTTACAAGTGGTAGTGCTCTGTAATGCACATGTGCAAGCCTTCTGTGCCTATTGATTAGAATATTTCACCTCCTGCGGATAGCAAGGTGTTCCACTGGTCTGAATGGTTCAAATCCAGAACAAATAGATCACAGAGGTTGATAACTCTCCCTAGACGCTGTAGATATCTGGAATACAAGGCTTTGATAGTTCACCTATGTTCCTGCAAAAGAGTTCAACACAAAACAGATCAAAGCAACCATAATATGATCTACTAATCTATGCTAGTGACTAAGGAATCTAGTGATATATATCTGAAATCAAACATCAACAATATATATGGGACATAAAATCATCTTGCATTAGAAATATGAATAAGTTTACAACTAAGCCTTAGTGTTGACATGCATCTCCATGAAACCAGCTCTTCATCCCCAAAATCTCCAACTCTAGATCTCTATGCTCTCTCCAAATGATCTTGGGCCAAGAATCAGTCCAATAGCATAACAATACCTTCAATGTTCTCCCCTCAACCATGGCTATGATCTCATATTTATAGGGCTTTAATGGATAGATATGGTTGAGAAATTAGTGGGTGAGGTGGCCTCTAAGATCCTAGGATGAGGGATCTTGAGCTCAACCAACCCACAATAGTAGGGATAAGGGATATCTTGAAGCTTATCATCTAGAAGCCTCGAGAAAATTCTCTTTTTCCCCTTTTACCCAGGGTACCACACTTCTCCTTCTATGACAGAGCGGTTCTGGTAATAACCGCCTATTGACCAAGGGTAACAGGCGGTGGCACCGCTTGCGGACAATCGATGAAAAGCGATGAGAACAGGGGTACCGCTCCTGGATAAGGGAAGATGAGCAGTGCTGGGAATTTGTATGATAGACTGATAAAAAACCATTTAGTCTTCACTCTAGAAGCTAGGATTTCAAGGCAAGTAGGTATGTCAAAGGTCTTATCACATGATGGTGACAAGATTTTGGTATAACAGGATGCCCCCCAAAGCATCAGTCTTAGAGTGATATGATAAACGAGAGCTTTGAGAACAAGGTGTTGCCAGGCGATGAAAATGTTGGCTCGATCGGAGCATGCAGTCAAGTAGGCATCTATAGTACATCAGTATGTTGACTCATAGACAAAAGTAACCAAATTCGTAGCTGCAGACCAATACAAGGAAGATCCATGAGTGGAATAAACAAGCATGGCTACTATAATACAGCATAGATCCATGTGATAGAGGACTCAAACTTGGACATAGCTACCAGACATACAACATAGATCATGTCTTACAGACGCAAATTTGAGCATAGCCACGACCATACAAATGTGGATCCATGCTATATATACAAAACTCCATCGCAACCTGGGGAAAAAGCAATGAGCACTTTTAAACAAATACCCGGGGTCTTCGTCTCGTCTTCCACAAAGTACCATTCTATCCATGTGATTACAATGATCTGAAGTCGAACATGGTAGAAACCACTTGATTACCGGCCAATGATGTGAACCGTTAACAAGTGCGAGGGAGATCACCATCAATGTCAATGATTCCCAAGGTACTCTAGTACAATCTACTGAGTGTGAATAGATGTCCTGATGTCGAACACCCATTCGATTCTATCGATCAAAGGTCAATGATGTGAACCTATGTCAAGAGTGAGAGAATCTATCATTAAGGCATACAGATCTCAAGGTACTAAATATTGTTTCTAAGACTATTTCCTAGATGATGAGCTAATGTCGACGCGAATAGTCTCGTCGAAGGAGGGCCATTATGAGTCCCACATCGATGACACGAAACTTAGAACATAGTTCTAGAATGATGTGAATGTAGTAACCATATGACTTACTCAAAGATACTGACACAGAGGTTGTGTATATTGTACAAGTGAAACTTCTTCAAATCCCCTTTGAACACTGGGTGGCATGACAAAATTACTTGGCAGCATGACTAGACAGGACAGATACACAATGCGACAGTGGACAATGCATTCTTTTGAAAGACTCAAAGGATTGGAATGACTCATGAAAGTGGATCATCACAGAGATCAGCTAAATACCCAATTGACTGACATGATTGTGTAGACAAGTGCCATGTTCAAAGGTAATGACAAATAACTGCCATTATTTGCAAAATGATTCCCTTTCCCATTTTCCCCATCATGATCGATGAGTGCCTCTTTTCAATTTTATGAGTTCAAAGAGGGTAACAAACACTCGATATAGCTTGTCAGAAGACAAGTCCAGTCTCATATGTTTTACGAACCTGAGAGAGGATGGGTTCGTTCCCAAAATGGGTCTCTCAATGTTTAATTTAACGAGTCCACTAAAAGAAAACTCAGTATCGTTCATGTTTAGAGAGTCTGAACGAATACGGAAGAAGATGCCATGGGGGTCCTTTTTCGGATGATTTAGTCTCTAAGGCCCAAAAAAGTGTAAAATCATACCTTAGAGAACTCTTCCAGTCATGGTTGGCTGGAGTGTTCCTTTCTTGTAAATAGTCCTATCCGAACCAAGAAAGAGATAACCTACCGTCAGATGGAAAATAGAAAAGACTCTCTATCTACGCAAACCCGAGGCAAGTTATAGTGCACAGACCAATCACCAATAAAAATCTAAATCCAAATGCAAGCAATCAAGGGTAGGATAAGTGAGCTCCCGAATGAAGCAGGTATGTCTCACCTAGGAGAGGCTTGAGACTCCCATACACAACAAGCGGAGGTACATAACCAATTATTGTGGCCCTCAGCTTCAATGCGTAAAGAAACTGTGTTGTCTGACCCCAACCTAGCCGGGACACCTGCAGAATAACCCCTGTAAAGTACCCCCTCGATATCCTAAGTAAGGCCACTAAGGTCACCTCAATATAATCAATGCTCAGGTAGACAATCGCAGGCGGGATTGACCGTATGGGCAGGGTAGCAAAGCCCAAAAATCTCGAAAGAGCCCCCAGATACGAATACAATCCTGGAAATATCTCCGGTGCTACTCAATTATGGCTAGGGGTCATCCCAATCAATAACCGCTCACACTGCCTTGTGCTTAACTCCCTTTTGAGAGGAGGATCCTGAGAAACACTAGTTATACCAAGGATTTCACACACTTACCTAGACAGACACATACATGTTGTTGTTTAGTGGTCTTGGAGAATTTACTCACAATGAATTATTCCAAGACCCTAAAGCCTAATCTTGTTGGTGAACCCTATCAAATAAAATAGTGTAGTTCATTTTAATTAAGCGTTTATTTTAATTGGCTTTATTACTCAAAAGAGGGATATGGTCGTGAAACTAATGGTGTTATGACACAACATGAAGTAAAATGCACACCTAACAATCAATGCAAATGCATTGTGTCCATGAAAATAGGGTATGCTACTACGTGAAATGCACAATTTTCTTCAAATGATAAATGCAAGATTTCCTATATGAAATCCTGACTAATACTCCAAAGCAAATCTAGTGCAAGTGCTATGCAAAATGAAAAATGCAATGCATGATGATAAGCAAATATTTTTGGATTTTTTGAAATAAAATGAGATATAAAAAGCAAAAGAATGATTATAAAACCCCCAGACTCTGCAAGCACACTCAAGCAGCACTCAAGAAAAGCACTAAGGTAAAAGAAGTCTAATGCACTAATCCCAAAACAAAAAATCGAAAAATTCCATGACAAGAACATTCTTTAAAATAGAAAATTTACCCTAAAAAAAACGTCTTTGGTCAGAAACAGAGGTGTATACAGACTTTGGCAGTATCAAAGGAGACTCAGCAATCATCACAACTCACCCAGAAACCATTTAACCTCCACTAAAAGGAAAAACTAAGGGCATACACGACTGTTCGTAGTAAACCCACGTGTATACATAGAAATGGAAGAGCAAACCACGTGTATACTCGACTGAGTTCAAAACTCATGTACAGGAAGAAAGGAGCATAAAAATCAAGGCAAATAGATAGGCTGAGACAAACTTCACACCAGTCAGACACTACCAGGAAAACATGCCCCCAGTCCCAACACAGAAACAAGAGAGAAAGAGCAATTCAAAGTCATTGAATGCCGA
Organism: Pseudotsuga menziesii; assembly: GCA_001517045.1. NCBI lineage: Eukaryota > Viridiplantae > Streptophyta > Pinopsida > Pinales > Pinaceae > Pseudotsuga > Pseudotsuga menziesii. The sequence continues at coordinate 731,794 of LPNX010731805.1, read as the reverse complement.
TAGAAAACCCCCAAAGGACAACTACTAGGAACTCCCCAGCGGAGTTGCCAATTCTGTTATGGAGAGAAATTCCTATGGTTTGGGGTACCACAACAGATAGCTTGACTCCAGAAATTAATCCTTTCCACTATGTAATAGAAATTAAATATCTAACACTAAAGGATCATACCTCGTACCTTATTCTGGACGGTTGAAGTAGATCCCCATTGAGCTTTCCAACTTCAGCTTGAATTGATAGATTACTTCCTCAACAACAAGTAAACAATACAAGCATACTATATATATTGGCGTTAAATCTATTCTAGCATAAATAATCAATAATGTATAAGCATTTGAAAACATCCATGGATAAAATATTCATTCAAACACACATTATTGGACAAGAAAAGATATTTCTATTAATATAAAATCAGAGATTACAATGGATACAACCTCTATCGACACTTCTGTGAATTGGAGAAATTGAATCCCCCACTTGGGCCTCCACCACCTCAATCCTCCATCTCTTGATAGAAAGCTCACAAGCAAAAGGCAAGCTTGGGAAGAACACAAAAGTGCTCCAAGGGACAAAGGGATGCAGACTCAAGCATAAGTTCCGGCAACAATGGACTATAGTTTCTTTGCTCTCAATTCTCTCATATGCCTTCAATGTACCATAGAGTTCCTTATATATCTTTTCAAAGGGGTAATGAAAGGTCGAATCCGAGTGATCTCAAGGCATAGGGAAGGCCAGGAGTCAAGTGAGTCGGATCCATGTCAAGGAAAACTCCAAAAGGATTTGGATTATGCACACATCCCAATGCACATGGTTTTAGGGGTCAAACTCGCGTATATACGTGATTAAGGGTTTAAAAGTCACGTATAGCAATTTTCACATCTTTTTAGGGATGGTTAAGGAAAAATCAAAGGACAAAATATGGTCCAAGGCGTCTAAGGAGTCTGCAGAGGGACAGGGGAAGGCCATACAAAGTGTGATTCACCTGGAGTGGTAAAATCAGCTATAACAGATGCCCCCTAATGTGTGAGGTCAGAGGGGTCATACGATGGCTGAAATACATTATAAGTCCATCCCAGAAGTGGAGTGATGAAGAATCCCAAATGGAATACCAGCCACCCAATTAGCATAGTACAATGATACAACTCTGTACATAACTGCAAATACATATAGTAGTCCTGGATACATAAGAGTACAATGGCCATGAATAGGCATGATACAAGATATCACATAAGTCGTCATCGCCACGTACAATATACATAGATCAGAATTTCCATGATGAAGATATACAAAGGATAATGATCTCCATAATGGCTGAAGATATACAATGGATCAAGATCTCCATAACAGCTGGAAATGTCTGACATATACTGGAATCAAGTCACGAGAGCTGAAATTCCATGAACACTGGCACGATCAAGGAGGTAGCATATAAGAGATACCACCAATCTGGAAGGTCTTCTACACAAACTGCTACGAGTACATGTCCTACTATGTGAATAGAGGTGTCAAGGTCGAACATAGTAGTCCATTGTCTGATTACCGATCATTGATGTATACCGTTAACAGACGCAAGATCACCCACCAATAATGAAAATGGGAATCAAGGTACTAGAGTGCAAACTAACAAGTGTGAATAAATGTGTTGAGGTCGAATACTTGAGAGGATCCATCGATTAGGGTACATTGATGTATTCCCAAAGACTATTGATGGCGAGAGAACCTGCCATTGATGACTGCAAGTATCAAGGCACTAAAAAATGACTCTAGATTCCAATCCCAGAATAAATCATCTGAATTCGATGGGATGAAATCCGTTGTAAGGAGGGCATTAAGGCATCCCCCATCATCTAACACGAGGTACTCAGCAAAGCTATATAATGTGGAAGGACTCGATCATAAGGTGCATGAACCAGTAACTGTACCGGGAATGGCCGACATGCAAAGTCAACATAACTGAGGAATGGTCGACTCAGGTTTTGACTTCCTTCGAGCAAGAGCATAATGGTGAATGGTGACTGAATAAAGGCAACATAGACTCGATATACTAACTAGGACATCTCTGCGACACAGGAGGCATCGACAGAGGCTCCATAGGGACTGGAATCTTAACCAGTCGGTGAAGATAAACTTAGATAAATGAGTACAGCTCCTAAATTCAAACTATAAACCCAACCAATGGATGTTATATACAGTGCTCTGTTCGAAGGCAACACGACTCGACAGCTGCCAAAGATAACATCTTTCCTTGTCTGGATTTTTAGTTTTTTGGTTTTTTTGGACTTTTTCAAATATTTAAAAAGCTTGAAAAAGAATAAAACTACTTTATAGTTACAAACTAGGAGGAGATGAGTGTCATAGGGGAAAACAAACTAGTTCCAAGCAGTGGAACATACCTATGCTCAATGCAAAGACACATGTGTAGGATATCGACACTCGAGGGAAAATCCCCTCCCAGTAAAAAAAAGGAATCAAGCTGCAAAGGATATATAAAATGGCTCTGCATGGCTAGACATGAGACAAGCTCAGGCTATGTGGCTGAAGCACAATGTCATGGAAGCCGGCATAAAGCTAAATAAGGTAGGCAAAGCTCATGCTAATGCAATTAAAACTTGACATAAGGGAGTCCTGAGGGAAATAGGCCAGAAAAACATCAAGAGGAGTATGAGGTTCTTGCGAAATGTCATGGCAGTACTATACAACGGACTCCCACACCCTAAAGGACAAAACGTCAGCATGGGCACCAAATACATATAAGGCGCTAACTAAGGTACCCATGTAAGGTCAAGCTCTACCACTCATACCATGCCACTTCTAAAATAGAAAGAAGGTTCCGTGACATAATAGAGTGGGTTCGTACCTAAGGCTATGATGAAATGGTCATAAGGTCATGAAAAATGCAAATAGTGGTGAAACCTAACCTATATGCCAGTTTAGATATGATACCTGAGATCGGCACAAACGGGTCAATCCAACGGTTGAAACGGCACTGAAAAAGGCCTCCTACACCATGAGTTAGGTCAAAAACGGTCCAAAATGATTAGAAATTGTCGAAACTATAGGAAAGGGGGTAAAAATTTTCAAAAATTTGAAAAATTTCTATAAATAGTAAACAATTCAAAATAATATAAAACTTTTGAAATTGTTACCCAGTTGAGCTCATATTTTCAACAACGAATTCCAGGAGATCCAATCGACGAAATCCACTACCGTTTCTTCCAAGTACTTACCCATGCTCTTCTCTTCCATTTTGATGCAATTTTTATGAAATTCCATGGTCATTTGAGGTTTCTAGGCCAAGCTAAAAAGGGCGTTGCGGCCCATGCGGAAATCGAGGGTTCTTCCACGTATAGGGTTGGATATACGCAGAAAATGCCCCCACAGTCGCGTACATACGCGGTTGTTTGGAAAACAATCGCGTATGAGGCCAAGCTTGAGGTTTTTTAAGTAATCTAATGGGAAAACTTGCAATTTTTTGTGCAGGATGGTCCTAGAATGGAGAGAGTGTGAACACAGTGAGGTAGAGGAGGCAGTAAGGGCTGATCTAATGGCTCAACAAGCTCTACATGCATCTGGACTCTATAAGTTTTGGTGCCTTGGTGGCTTGAGGGCCAAACCAAGACTATTACAGATGCTGGTGGATTACTGGGATCCAGACTCTGAGTCCTTCCAGATAGATGGGATGTCCCTCACTATATAGGTGGAGGACATATACTTTATTACTGGACTTTCTCGATGGGGGGAAGTAGTGAACCTTCGTTCTCGTAGTGGGTCCGGAGGTGGCCCGACTATCGATGAGTACATTGCAGTGTACTGCTATCCAGACACAGAGAAGGTGGGGAGTCAGGTCCCAACCAACTCTATACAAGTGCTGGGCCTAAAGGCCATTCTATTGACATTGGGCAGGATAAAAGGCTTGGCATCACTCCACCAAGCCTCACGGCCTCTGATGCACTACACAGAGTGGAGTGCATGAGACCCACGGTCTATGACTGGAGCACTACACTACTGAGCAACATGAAACATCAGCTCAGTGAGTGTAAGGCGGTTAGAGTGTGGAACTTCGAGTTTAGCAATATACTGAGCATGTTTTTCTTCGAGCGTGTTCCAGGATTGAGCCCCAGAGTTGACGTTCCTCTTCATGGGGTTCGAGATCTGGCCCAACGGCATTGGGCAGACTCCGATGCGCAGACTGGGGGCAGGTAGGGTGTCCAACCCCTATCCAGCTGAGTTCTTTCCATGGCAGCGACGATAGATAGTTTCCATTGATGACTACCCCTATGCAGGGATTGATTTTCGAGGGGACCCAAACATGCCGCTACCACCAGGATCGGCATATGGTGATATAGGTAACAAATCTCGACCTTCTTTTTTAATTTTTTGAGTTATTTAATTTTTGTGTTTTCTGATTAAATGGAATCAAAAGACATATTTTTGTGTGACAATACATAGTGACATCTATCATTTGTATGCAAATGTGGGACCACGGCGGCCTGAAGGCTTCCCTCGTCACAGATGGAGGGGAAGAGGAGATGATATCATGGGTGTGGATGCGGAGCGGACGCTCTAGAGCATTCATACCAATTTTGTGAGGTTGACACACAGGATTCCCATGGCGCAAGTCAAGGACTTGCCTGAGGCTATGCAGCGCCAGGTGGTGGGTGTACCACGAGCATGGGTGCGATTATTCCGATGGCTAGCTAGAGCCGTAGTGACCTTCCATGATCACAACCCTCCTCCTCCTCCACAAGCTTAGATACCTGGGAGTTTATACATTTTTTACTACCGTGTATTATATCTTGGTGGCTTGAGAGCCCCATTTTTGTATCATGACACTATGTATTACCACATTTTGGATGTTTATATAAAAAATTTATGGTGATCGGTTTATTTATTTACATGTGTAAAAATTTGTGTTTGTGATGAGTTTATTATGTATGAAACAAATGCCAATCTAACACATAGTTAGCATATGAATCAGCAACTTGATTATTAATTCTTGGAATATCTATGTATGTTATATTGTCAAATTGTCATTCTAATAATCTCACACGTAAGAATCTTCTTAATAACATCGGATCTCTAACATGGTACAAACCATTAAGTTGTGACACTACTAACTCCGAATCAAGACGTACCTCAAGAGAGAAAACGCCATGTGAAATGGCATCCCGTAGAAGCTCAATAACGGTACTATATTCAGCAACATTGTTTGAAGATGATCGCAAGCATATGCCTTCTAAAGACAGTACCTGACCCATAGGAGTATAAATCACCCACGCAGCAGAGGCTGAGTGTTGAGTGTGACGGGTCGCACCATCCGCGAATCCTATGTAGGTGGAAGATTCCATTGACATTTGCCAAAAGAAACGGAAACTAATCACAAACCCGATCACTATAAGAAAAAGACCTAACTATGCAAAACTGTACAATAATATACAATAACTAGCCTTGGCTGAAAATCATGCATAGTACTTCTTGAGATAGACCCCATTTCTAGGCTCTGCCAAGGCTGTTCCCTCATAATCCACTAACTCATAAGCGCCCTTCTCTAACACACGTTTGACGGCGTAAGGGCCATGCCACATGGGGTTAAACTTTCCTGCCCCCAAGGGTTCTTTCGGTTGATCCCACAAAAGGACCAAGTCTCCCTCACTAAACCTCCTTGGATAGACAAACTTATCATACTGGAGCTTTACATGATGTTTATTTACTTCTAGAGCCACCAAGGCATCTCGACACTGCTCATCAAGTTGCTCAAGGTGGACTAAATGCTCCTCCAATGGTGAAGTGTTTGGTAAGAGTTCTATGGCTAGCGTCAAAGAAGGAATCTCCCATTCAATCGGCAATATCGACTCCACTCCATGTACAAGCTGATATGGAGAAAAACCCGTGGAAGTCTTAACAGCGGTTCTATACGCCCACAAAGCAGGATATAACATGATGTGCCAATTATTCTTGCTCTGTGCGATGGTTCGTTGGAGAATGGATTTGAGTGATTTATTCACTGCTTCTACCTATCCATTCGCTTGAGTGTAGTAAGAGGAGGAATGCTCTTGCTTGTACCCTAAGTTTGATGCCAACTCTTCCATCATACAATTCTGAAAGTGCGAGCCATGGTCAATGACAAGCTCTTTCAGAATTCCGAACTGAGTAATAATCTGGTTGAATACGAAGTGCACGGCTGTCTCACCGTTGGATTTAACTGTAGGCATAGCCTCATCCCATTTGATGAAGTAATCAACAGCCACTATGATATGATGATTCCCCCCAGCTGAAGTTGGGTTGCAATCCATAAAATCAAGCCCCCACTTAGTGAAGGGACCGACAGTGATGATGGGATGTAACGGGGCAGGTTTTAAGCACATATTACGTGTGAACACTTGGCAAGGGTGGCACCTCTTGACCGCATCTACAAAATCCTTAAAGATCGACGGCCAGAAATAACCTGCTCTTAAGATTTTTTGGGCTATAGAAAGCCCAAATAAATGACCACCACATGCCCCTCCATGGAAATCATTTAGCACTACCTCAGCCTCTTCATGAGTTAAACAACATCATAAAATTGAATCTACCCCATGGTAGTACAAAGTGTTATCCACTATGAGGTAATTCTTAGACACGTGATGTAATCATCGTTGTTCATCCCGTGAGAGGTGAGTAGGGACCTTCAATGTTTGTAAATATAAAATGATATCCCCATACCATGGGTCTAATGTTGAGATTAAGAAGATGTGTTCATCGACAAACGTATCTTCACAAACCAACTCCTCGGCCTCGCTTGGGAAATCCAATATAAGCTCTGCAAAAATTAACGATTTCTTTGATTTTGTCGAAACAAATTTGAGATCGAATTCTTGCAGGATGACAATCCATTTATTATATTTTCCCCCAATCATCCTTCGAGTGAGGATGAATTGAAATGGATTGACATGGGCTACAACCAAGGTCTAGCGAAGAACAATATAATGTCTCAACCGTTGAACCACATGTACAGTAGCTAAAGCAAGCTTCTCAACATGAGAATAACAAATCTCTTTGTCAATAAGGTTTCAGCTCAGATAGTATATGACATGCTCTTGGAGCTCCTCATCCTCTTGAACCAAAACCATACCATTCGTCTTCATGGACGTGGCCACATAAAGTAGAAAATCACAGCTATAGTCTGGGGGACCAATCACCGGGGCCGATGCTAGGGGCCGATGCTAGGGCTCGCTCATCCCAACAAAAGGTGGTGTCCTTCTTCAAAAGATGCATGAAGCCTCTAGTCAAATTGGAAAAATTGACAACAAATCTCCGTAAGAATTTTTCCATGCCTTGCAAACATTGAAGATGACGAATATTATTCAGGGGAGACAACTGAAGTATTGCCTCAACCTTCAAAGGATTGACTCTTATACCCTCTTTAGAAATGATGAATCCTAACAAGCGACCTGAATTCACACAAAAGATGCACTTATGAGGATTTAACCTAACCAAATAATGGAAGCATATTTCGAATACCAACCTCAAGTGATAGGAATGACGCATTCTCATACGAGAATGAGTAGCAAGTTCATCCAAAAATACTTCGATAATTGACTTGAGATCGTGGAAGATCAAGTTCATTGCCCACTGAAAAGTAGCTCCGGCGTTCTTAAGGCCAAAAGGCATTTTTTGATATGCAACATTCCCCAAGGACAAATAAATGCAGTCTTATGTTGGTCCTCAGGTTTAATTTGTATATGATTATATCTAGAAAATCGTTCCATAAAGAAAAAAACCTCGCTACCCGCACACTCATCCAAAATCTGATCAATAAATGGTGTGGAGAAATTGTCCTTAGGACAGGAATGATTCAAATCACGGAAATCAATACATATGCGTATCACTCCATGTTTCTTATCCATTGGAACGGGGTTTGAAACCCACTCCGTTAAGGGAATGAGATAGATAAAACCAGCTTTCAACAGTTTCTCTATTTATGCCTTAATCATGGGTGCTTTCCTAGGATTCACCACATGTAAGCGTTGTCAAACAGGATTACTATTGGGATAAGTCTTAATCTCGTGTTCAACAATATGAGGGTCAATACCTGGCATTTCATCGTAATACCAAGCAAAGATATCACGGAATTATTTAAACAGCTCGCGAGAGATATTGATAGGAATTGTTGAAGATATGTTTGCCATGTTTCTATCAGCCATCTGACCAGGAGAGCTTAATGGAACCATAGGACTACCAACTCTCTCACTAAGAACCACCCTAAATTCCTCACTCTCCAAGTGGTCAAGCTTAGGAAGAAAGTAAGATCTATGATGGAGTTCCTCCCATGGTGGCTCAACTCTCGACATGGCCTCAATAATCACTTCATCTGAAGGGAAAATAGTATCAAGGAAATCGTGCACATGAGAAGACTGCACTGCCCATGCTGGCAGCACATAAGGGTCCTCCTCCTCCGTCTGCGAAGAGGAAGAACTAGGCTCTGTAACACACTCAAGATTAGCTTGATAAGATATCATAGTTGCAGGCAACGGCATGTTCGTCACGATGGGCTCACTCAGAGTACTCAGTGTAGGAAGAATCCAAGGATCTTCTGTATGACTCATGCAAAAAGACATTGATCTCATAGATGTCGAAGCCTCATCAGAACTAGACCCTATCATAAGGATCAGTGCAAGACAACTAAATCTTCCCATGAGAGATGGATACATGCCTACACCCACACTCCTAATTGTCAACTGAGAGAGTTCAACGATTGGGATCGAAGCTCCCGAAGATGCAATAATAAACATATTCTTGAATGTCATTTGATCAAACGTGACTATCTTCCCGTTAAATGGAAAGCATACAACACAAAATAGGGAAGAGGCAATGTCTTGCATACTGTACATCCAATTCCTACCCAGCAAGAGATTGTAGTCAAGGGGCGCATCAACCACCTCGACCTCTATCGCAACAGTCTTCCCTCCCAAACGGACTTTAAGGGAAGGAAGGATGTCGTGTGGCCTAAATGATCTCCCATTGAACACAGTTAACATGGTCACTGATTTAGACAGCTCAGGGGAACCTAAACCCTTCCAACATGATAAAGACATCACATAATCGGTAGCGCCTTCGTCAATCACAGTGCGCTTGACGGTCATGTTAAGACATTCTACGTGAATCAAAAGAGACACATAGTAAGGCAAGTGAGGATGAAGTCCCGCAGTTTCAAATTTAATCACAGAGGAAGAATCATCATCATTCACACCAAGGGTAGAAAGCAAAGCCTTCCTTTGTGAAGGACAACTCTGAAGCACTTCCAATGCAAACATCGCACAAGGAGTGTGGCCCAAATCCTCGACAACTGAATAGTTCTGGGTGGCTCGGGAATTAGGATTGTGCCCCGAACACTTAAGGACTCCCTTAGGAATGCGAGGTGTAGCTTCAGGTTTATCCACAGGTTTCTCAATACGCAAAGGAGACCCTGGTGGATCAAGTTCCTTTCCTGGGCTGGGTTGTGACAAACCATAGTCCTTCGCACGGGTCACAACTTTCGCAGCACGTACAATGTTACTGCAACCGCGACCACTACCCTCCGGTGGATATTAATCACCACCAGATTGATCATTGTTCCTCAAGTTCATATTTTGATTGTGAGGTAAAGGGTTAGTTAGCACAGCTAGGCCCTGTGCCAAGAATCTCGAGGCTTCATCGATACAAGGGCACAAGTAAGTGAGGTGACCGTCCTTACATAAATTGCAAGGGAATTTAACCTTACATTTAGCTTGCTTGTCCCCCCCAGCATTACGGGAATTCTTGTCATTATTATTAGCATTCTCATTCCTATTCCCACCCTTACGATTATTTTTACCCTTCTTTTTATTCCGTCCGGGCTGCTGGTTACCCTTCTGGTTTGACGATTGCACCGAAAGTACAATCGCCATTTGGGTGGGTTGAGACAAAGCTGTGGCTTGTCGCGAAGCAGATTGGTTGATTGACAATTGACTAACTTTTTTTGCAACCGAATCCACAGGTTTAGCACTTGCACAACCAACAATGCCATCGGCATCTGGTCCAGGTTTAATTTTGGGGTTAAAACTAGAATGCGGAGCGTTGGGAATGATCTCATATAACAAACCGGACTGAGCATAAATTAAATCCAGTTCCTGCACCCTAAAAATTGCTTGTTCCTCATTCTGCACTCCAGATGTATAAACATCCTTCGCTATATATGGCAATAATGACTTAAGGAACCATTTCATGAGGAATTCTGACGGTATAAAGGCTTTAGTTAACCTCTTCCGTCTACGCCACTCTTGAATATGATCCAAGATATGTGTGGCTTTATCCTGCCAAAATGTCGACAAGAGTTCAGTACCAATTTCATAATGCACTGGTAGCTGGAAGTGGTTAAGAAAAGTCATCGCTAGGTCATCGAACAAAGCGACTGCCCCCCTAGGTAGCTCCATGTACCATTTCACGGCAGGCCCTGTGAGGGTGGGTTGAAACAGCCTTAAATGGATGGAGTCCTGGTGTAAAGAATTTGAAGAGCACCATAGGTGAAAGGTAGTAACATGTTCGCTCGGATCCTCTCCTGGTTTGCCCTCAAATTTGGGTATGTCCGAGGGAAGCTTAGTAGGGACAACCGGCCAAGCTGGGTCATGAGCTACAAGATCATTTGTCAATATCGACATGTCAGGAAGATTTAGCATTGTGGGGAAAGGGAGCCTAGGATGATGAGGTCAATGGACCGCTCCCTGATAGTTTTGATTCACATAGGTCTAATTACCACCATGGCCTTGGCCATAGTTCTCTCCTCCCATTTGACCCGTATAGGGTGGCATGGAAGCACCATAGTGTGGTGGACCTTGACTATTCGGAGCTACAAAGCTGTAATTTGGAGAGTAAGTAGGTTGTTGATACCCACCCCCATAAGGTGAAGAACCCTATCCATACTGCATCCCATAATAGGGTCCGTAAGTCATCGCATGAGATGTTCCATGAGACACCCCGTAAGTAGGAACATACGCTCCAGAAGTAGGAATATACATCCCAGAAGTAGGAATGTGACCTCTAGAAGTATGAACATGACCTCCCGAAACAACGGGTAGTGCATGAAGCTGAGACACAACCGGTCTAGTAACCATAGTATGGAAATAACTCGTAGCAACGTTTCGGCCCGAAGGACCACGTGAATGAGGTGGAGGGTGAACATTCGAAGAACTAGGGACAGAGGACGAAGGGATCCGTGTAATTAAGTACGTACTATTCCCTATATTCACTCGTCTCAGATCTGGTACCCTAATAGGATCACTAACCCTAGACCTAGGAGGAATATGTGATGTAACTTCCACCACCAGGATGGAAGGTGCAATTTGACTAGTGCTCCCAAACCTCTCCGCATGGTAAGGAATGAGAGTGGCCCCAGGCATAGTGTTAGGCTCGAACTCAGATTCGACATGAAATGCAAAATCATGTGTGGGAAAACTAGACATACCATAACTACCATAACTAGTGCTTGCGGGTTCAAAATGAGTCTCGTCATCCTCCAGCATTCCATACTTGCAATGCGTCAATGGGGAATCAACCCTAGAGTGAGTAGGTCTATCATGAAAGGTTCCTATCTCAGAAATCACAGGACCTAACTCAGTCAAGTCAGGTGAAGGATCATAGGTAGGAGTAAACTCCCCATCTTCCACATGAATGGGAGAAGGTGGTTCAGGAATACCTTCTATATGGTCTCCCATGCTATGTGAATCAATGTGCGAAGTAGTCCACCTGGACTGTCTGTTTCTCGCTCCCAAAGGAGGATGAGATGTAGACGGAGAAAGTCCTGCTACACGACGAGAACAGCGAGGAGCCGCACCCGAATCCATAATGACTCAAAAAATAGAAAAGACTCTCTATCTATGCAAACCCTAGGCAAGCTATCGTGCACAGAGCAATCACCAATAAAAATCTAAAGCCAAATGAAAGCAATTAAGGGTAGGATAAGTGATCTCCCGAATGAAGTAGGTATGTCTCACCTAGGAGAGGCTTGAGACTCCCATACACAACAAGCAGAGGTATGTAACCAACTATTGTGGCCCTCAGCTTCAACGCGTAAAGTGACTATGTTGTTCGACCCCAACCTAGCTGGGACACCTACAGAATAACCCCTGCAAAGTACCCCCTAGATATCCTAGGTAAGGCCACTAAGGTCACCTCAATATAATCAATGCTCAGGCGGACAGTCGCAGGCAATATTGACCATATGGGCAGGGTAGCAAAGCCCGAAACTCTCGAAAGAGCCCCCAGATATGAATACAATCCTGGAAATATCTCTGGTGCTACTCAGTTATGACTAGGGGTCATCCCAATCATCAATCGCTCACACTGCCTCGTGCTTAACTCCCTTTTGAGAGGAGGATCCTGAGAAGCACTGGTTATACCAAGGATTTCACACACTCACCTAGACAGACACATACATGTTGTTGTTTAGTGGTCTTGGAGAATTTACTCACAATGAATTATTCCAAGACCCTAAAGCCTAATCTTGTTGGTGAACCCTATCAATTAAAATAGTGTAGTTCATTTTAATTAAGCATTGATTTTAATTGGCTATATTACACAAAAGAGGGATATGGCCATGCAACTAATGGTGTTATGACACAACATGAAGTAAAATGCACACCTAACAATCAATGCAAATGCATTGTGTCCATGAAAACAGGGTATGTTACTATGTGCAATGCACAATTTTCTTCAAATGATAAACGCAAGCTTTCCTATATGAAATCCTGACTAATACTCCAAAGCAAATCTAGTGCAAGTACTATGCAAAATGCAAAATGCAATGCACGATGATAAGCAAATATTTTTGGATTTTTTGAAATAAAATGGGATATAAAAAGCAAAAGAATGATTCTACAACCCCCAGAATCTGCAAGCACACTCAAGAAACACTAAAGAAAAGAACTAAGGTAAAATAATTCTAATGCACTAATCCCAAACTAAAAAATTGAAAATGCCATGACAAGAACATTCTTTAAAAAAGAAAATTTACACTAAAAAAACGTCTTTGGTCAGAAACAAAGGTGTATACAGACTCTGGCAATATCAAAGGAGACTCAGCAATCATCACAACTCACCCAGCAACCATTTAACTTCCACTAAAAGGAAAAATTAAGGGCATACGTGACTGTTCGCATTAAACCCGCATGTATACGCAAAAATGGCAGAGAAAACCGCGTGTATACGTGACTGTGAGTTCAAAACTTGCGTACAGGAAGAAAGGTGCATAAAAATCAAGGCAAACAGATAGGCTGAGACAAAATTCACACCAATCAAACACTACCAGGAAAACATGCCCCCAGACCTGACACAGAAACAAGAGAGAAAGAGAAATTCAAAGTCATTGAATGCCAATAGAAAACCCCCAAAGGACAACTACTAGGAACTCCCTAGCGAAGTCGCCAATTCTATTACGGAGAGAAATTCCTATGGCTTGGGGTACCACAACAGATAGCTTGACTCCAAAATCAATCCTTTCCAATATGCAATAGAAATTAAATATCTAACACTAAAGGATTAGACCTCGTACCTTATTCCGGACGGTTGAAGTAGATCCCCATTGAGCTTTCCAACTTCAACTTGAATTGATATATTAATTCCTCAACAACAAGTAAACAATACAAGCATACTATATATATTGGCTTTAGATCTATTCTAGCATATATAATCAACAATGTATAAGCATTTGAAAACATCCATGGATAAAATATTCATTCAAACACACTTTATTGGATAGGAAAAGATATTTCTATTAATATAAAATCAGATATTACAATGGATACAACCTCTGTTGGCACGTCTGCGAATCGGAGAAACTGAATCCCCCACTTGGGCCTCCACCACCTCAATCCTCCATCTCTCGATAGCAAGCTCACAAGAAAAAGGCAAGCTTGGGAAGAACACAAAAGTGCTCCAAGGGACAAAGGGATGTAGACTCAAGCATAAGTTCTAGAAACAATGGGCTATAGTTTCTTTGCTCTCAATTCTCTCATATGCCTTCAATGTACCATAGAGTTCCTTATATATCTTTTCAAAGGGGTAATGAAAGGTCGAATCCGAGCCATCTCAAGGCATAGGGAAGGCTAGGAGTCAAGTGAGTCAGATCCATGTCAAGGAAAACTCCAAAAGAATTTGGATTATGCACACATCCCGATGTACACGGTTTTAGGGGTCAAACCCACGTATATACACGATTAAGGGTTTAAAAATCGCGTATAGCAATTTTCACATGTTTTTAGGGATGGTGAAGGAAACATCAAAGGACAAAAAATTGTCCAAGGGGTCTAAGGAGTCTGCAAAGGGACAGGGAAAGGCCATACAAAGTGTGATTCAGCTAGAGTGGTAAAATCAGCTATAACACCATACACAAGGGGCCTTTCGATATACAATCAAATACATGAAGTACATTTCTATATACCTCAAGGGTATGTGAAAGGCCGTTCGATATACCGACAGTACGTGGAAGAACTGCGCGAGTCCCGGAATGTAATGCTGACAAATAATGACAGCTCCTATGCTTAACGATGCTCGAACACGTCTCTAACTTATCACTCAAATTGCTAAAAGTTTTAACCTAGTACTACCATTAATTTTATCTTGTGCGTTTAGGTGGAACCATGGAGTGAAAACTTGAAATTAAAGAAGATGCACACTAATCTATATGATAATGCAAGTTTCCTCTTCAATGAAATTCTACCTAAGAGAGGGAGAGAGATTTACTTTTCTTCCCAAAAATGCACACCCAAATGCAAATGCAATTCTATCTTTTCAAATGAAAAGTGAAATATCAATGCACCCCAAACAATCTTCAAAGCAAATAAGGAAGAGATCTAGAGAACATATAACATAAATCAAAATGTTTCCTATCTTTTCATGCTTGAAAAAGACACATAAAAACTCAATGGAAAGATGATTTCACTAACGTTTCCAAACAAATCTAACTCTAATGTACGCAAAGCTGAAAACAGATATTTCTTCTCAATGAAAGTAAGATCTAAAATTTCAAACAATAATGCACAAAACAAGAATAAAATCATTCAACAAACATGCAAATAAAGCAAAAGAGAGAGAAAACTAAAACTTCTATTTGAAACAGACAAGGAAACAAAGAACCAATCTTTCCTATCAAGCACTGAAAAAATCAGCATGCAAAAGGAAACAAGATTCGCCCCAAGCAAACAAAGACTTAAAACAACATGGATCCCTCATGCATCCCAAGTCCAAAACAAACCAAAGCCTACACATGAAAATGAAATGTATGTTTCCAATTCCAATGAATAATATCTACAGAAAAGACCAAGAGGTTCCAAGCAAAGAAAATAATGCAAAATCTAATGCAAGAAACATAAACTCTCTTTGAATGCAGAGGGAATATAACAATCAAAGCAACTGCAAAATACACAATTCATGGCCCCTCATTTTTTCAAAAGTACACTTCATTTTCATCAAAAAGTAAGCTAAAAACACACAAAAATCAAAATACAAAGTCTGGAACAGGGCCTACCTGGCACCGCGCAGATGAAGTTGCTGACAGGTGGTTTTGAGGCAGAACTGCTCCTTGCTCACTGGATTCAGGAGGTGGCACCATGTATGGATAACTAGACTCAGGTGGTGGCACCACTCCTTGCCAATAGAACCTGTGCGATTCCCTGTATAAATCCAAAACACAAGGAGAATGAAAGATCAAGTCAAAAAAAGGCTAGATCAAGGCAAATACTGTTGAATTGAGTATGGAAACAAAGCATAAAAGACCAAAATGACTTAGATCTGAACAGTTATGGAAATTTCAAACCCAAATAATACAAATCAAAAAGTATATCTAACTGAAGAGAGTTGAATAAAATGGAGCTTGGATTTGTACAAGAGTTGCAGACTGAGGAAGATCAGAACAACTAATATACTCTAGTCCCTAGCAGAGTCGCCATATTTGTTGACCGAAATATTTCACCTCCTGTGGACAGCAAGGTGTTCCACTGGTCTGAATGGTTTAGATCCAGAACAAATAGATCACAGAGGTTTATAACTCTCTCTAGATGTTGTAGATATCTAGAATACAAGGCTTTGATAGTTCACCTGTGTACCTGCAAAAGAGTTCAACATGAAACATATCAAAGCAACCAGAATATGATCTACTAATCTATGCTAGTGACTAAGGAATCTAGCAATATATATCTGAAATCAAACATCAACAATATATATGGGACAAAAAATCAGCTTGCATTAGAAATATGAAGAATTTTACAACCGATCCTTAGTGTTGACATGCATCTCCATGAAACCAGCTCTTCATCCCCAAAATCTCTGACTCTAGCTCTCTATGCTCTCTCCAAATGATCGTGGGCCAAGAATCAGTCCAACAGCATAACAATACCTTCAATGTTATCCCCTCAACCATGGCTATGATCTCATATTTATAGGGCTTTAATGGATAGAGATGGTTGAGAAATTAGTGGGTGAGGTGGCCTCTAAGATCCTAGGATGAGGGATCTCAAGCTCAACCAACCCACAATAGTAGGGATAAGGGATATCTCAAGGCTTATCATCTATAAGCCTCGAGAAACTTCTCTTTTTCCCCTTTTACCCAGGGTCCCGCATTTCTCCTTCTATGACAAAGCAGTTCTGGTAATAACCGCCTATTGACCAAGGGTAACAGGTGGTGGCACCGCTTGTGGACAACCGATGAAAAGCGGTGCAAATAGGGGTACCACTCCTGGATAAGGGAAGATGAGCAGTGCTAGGACTTTGTATGATAGACTGATAAGAAACCATTTAGTCTTCACTCCAGAAGCTAGGATTTCAAGGCAAGTAGGTATGTCAAAGGTCTTATCACATGATGGTGACAGGATTTTGGTATAATAGTGCCAAAGTTCATTTGGCTCTACTGTCCCATGGACCAAAGCTTGTTCTGGATGGCCCTTTAATTTGTATAATCCTCCTTCTTGTTCTCCAATCACTATTGCATCGTCAATAGTCTTTCCTCTTGACCACATGAGGACTTGGCCATCTACAAATGAAACCCTCATGCCTTTTGCATCTAGTGCTGATATGGATAGAATATTCTTCTTTAGTCCTGGTACAAACAAGACATCCTTCATCTTCATAGACTTTTCGAAGTCTAGCTTGTAGGATGATTCACCACTACCTTTTATGGGATATTGGTAGTCATCCCCAAGTTTCACCTTATGGGATGAATTATGTTCGGATAGTTTCTCAAAGGATTCCTTGAAACCTATCATGTGTTTGGAAGCCCCACTGTCAATAAGCCAATCTTTGCTTCCATGAGTGACAGTTCCCATGAGAGCGGAGATCAGAACATATTTATCTTCACTTTCTTATTTCACTTTCTTCCTAGGAGGATCATCATCCTCAACAGTGTGAGCATTATGTCTTCTTTTGGAATTCTTCTTCTTCTTGGATCCATTCTTATTCATGGGACAATTTCCAGCAAAGTGTCCTATTTCATCGCATGTATAACATCTCATTTTGGATGGATCCCTTTTTACAGGATTATTTTTCTGATGAGAATGCTTACCTTGGTGATGATGATTTTTCCTTCTTCCTTTCCTGGAGTGTACTGTGAGAGCTTGATTTCACTTCCCATCTTTTCTTCTCGAGCTGCTATCCGAGCTTCTTCTTGTGAACATTCTTCCCACAGTCTACTGAACTTGACTAACTTATTCCTAGCACATATTCCTTGGATGAAAGAATCCCATGACCTAGGGAGGCCATTCAAGGTTGTCATCACAATTTTTGCATTCTCCACTTCTTCATCTACTGCTTCCAGCTGTTCTTTGATCTGGGAGACCCTTGTGAAGTATGACTGGATGGTCTCCCCATTCTGGATATTAACATTCTTCAACGGGTTCCTTAGAGTCATCTTTGGATTGATGTTCTTCCCTTCAAACAATTTGGTTAGGGCATCAAACATGGCTTTAGGTGTCTTGAGGGAGGACACCTGTGGTATGAGGTGATCCTTGATAGAATCAGCAATGATCCTCTTTGCCATAACCAACTTCTTCTTATGTAATGACTTGGCCTCATCTCCCTCTGGAACTGGAACCTCCTCATGGATGTAGGAGTCCAACTCATTTTCTTCCAGGACCAAGGAGATCCTATACTTCCAGGCTCAGAAGTTATCAGCTCCCTCAAGCTTTTCATCAAGCTTTGTATGATGAGACATCTTAATTGAGAACCTTAAATGGAAATACAAAATATTTAGATCTTACCAAGTCAAGATGTCGGATCTAATCTTGAAGCTGAAATCCTGCAGTGCTGGTTCAGGAGCAGATTATGGTTTTGCTTTTCCAAAGTTCTATCCAACCAAATGCTTTGAATTTGATCCCTAACTTTGATTTTGGGGAGGAGATCAATCCAGGCCTGGGCTCACTGAAAAATCCCACTTCTGTGGAAAGCCCTAATTTCTAGTACTAGTGTCGGGTCCAAAACTGAAAAACCTCAAAATTGGATTATGCTTCGACAGAAAGATGCGCCCTAGGGAGGAGAGTTATTCCACCCTACTTTTGTTGAAAATATGTGGAGAGAGATCCATAAAGTAGGAATCCCTAGTTCCCGCAGCTTCACGATGTCTTCTTCTCAGGTTAGCTCTGATACCATGTTATATTTTTAACATTAAGCTAGCATAACATTAGGATTTTTAACTGAGAGAACAACAAGTACAGCAATCAAACACAAGAGACAATGAACACAGTGTTTTTCCTCGGGGAAACCATAAATGGAGAAAACCCCGCAACTTCCTCAGAGATAGAATCAGCACCGAAAGTGAAACCAAAAAACAGTAAGATGATCTCCTGACAGCAGTAACCTCTTTCTTCCTTGCCCCAGTGTCTTTCTCTTCCTCATCTATGTGCTACAACTGAGTGTGAGTAAGTGTGTGATAAATAGAGAGGCTAGCTCTCTATTTATACTAATTCCTGACTTGACTAAACCCAACTAGGGCCAACTTCACGAGGTGATTCTAATAACCCTAGTGCCCCAGAACTATGGGGACTTTAACCCTTAGACAATAGGAGGGTTACCCACCTTGACTTGACATGACTTGTTTACATTATAGAAACTCCCGATAGGAACCTTGGGGCATGACATGACTCAAGTACATTACAAATACATCCTGGCATAAACATCGAGTTACAATACATAAGAAATACAAGTGAATACATTCCAAAGTTACAATTACATCAACAACCCCGAAAAGATAAAGGCAATCGAAGATTGGTCAGTCCCAAAAGACATAACTGATGTCCGATCATTCATGGGGATTACCGATTATTACCAGAGGTTCATCGAAGGGTGTTCAAGAATTGCAAATCCTATAACCTCTTTGCAGAAAAAGGGAAAGAAATTCGATTGGAATCAGAAGTGTGAAGATAGTTTTAAAAAGTTAAAAACATTATTAACCACCGCACCAATTCTAAGAATTGTTAACCCTAATAAAGACTTTATAGTATGTACTAACGCATGCAATGACGGTTTAGTTGGAGTATTAACTCAGGAAGGACACATCATTGCTTATGAGTCTAGGAAGCTGAAGATTCATGAGAAAAATTATGCGACCTATGACTTAGAATTAGTTGTTGTCATACATGCCTTAAAGATGTGGCATCATCATTTAATTGGAAGGAAGTTTATATTAATGATAGATAATAAAGGATTGAAATACCTGTTAGATCAACCTAACTTGAATGCTAGGCAAGCTAGGTGGCTAGCTTTTCTAAGTGAATATGATTTTGAAATTCAACACATTAAAGGAAAGGAGAATAAGGTTGTTGATGCATTAAGTAGAAATGCAAAGCTGAATTTTACAGTAGCCATCAGCACTTATACAACAGACTTGGAAGAACAACTTGAAGCTGGAATAGAACAAGATGAAAATTACCGAAAATAACAAGCAAAAGTAAAAGAGAATTTAATAGAAAGTCCAAGTCAAGGGAACAACTTGAATGAAAAAGGTTATTACTATATAAAGATAGATTATAAGTACATAATGTACCTAATATTAAGCAGTTAATTTTAAACAAAATACATAAAACTCCTTATTCAGGGAATCCGGGTTATCAGAAAACTATAACCATGCTAAGAAAGGATTATTTCTGGCCAAACATGAAAAATGAACTAGTAGAATATATTTCTAGATGCTTCGAATGTCAGCAAGTAAAAACTAAACATCAACATCCATCTAGGCTACTTCAACCATTGCCTATTCCTAGATGGAAATGGAAGATAATTAGCCTTGATTTTGTTACGGGATTACCTAGAAATCAGAACTTAAATGACTCAAAAATGGTAGTGGTTGACAAATTGAGTAAGGCATCCCATTTTATACCTGTAAAAACTACTTATAAAGCTGCAAATATTGTGGATATTTTCTTAAGACAAATTTTTTGGTTGCATGGAATACCGAAGGTGATAATTTCATACTGAGACCCTAAATCTATAAGTAATTTTTGGAAATCTTTGTTTAAAGGATTAAATACTACGTTAAACTTTAGTACCTCCTTCCATCCTCAAACTAATGGACAGACTGAAAGAGTAAATCAGGTATTGGAGGATCTACTCAGAATGTATTTAAAGGAGCAGCCAAGTAAATGGGAAGATTATTTACACCTAGTAGAATTTGCTTACAATAATCATTATCAAGCTTCAGCTAGGTATAGTCCTTTTGAAATTCTGTATGGAAGGAAATGCAATACTCCCATCTCTTGGAGTAATCCCATGGACAGGTTAGTATTAGGACCTGAATTATTGAAGGAGATGGAGTTAAATGTAAAACATGTACAAGGTAACTTGAAAATTGCGTAAGATCGACAGAAAATCCAAGGAGACCTTAAACGAACTCCAAAGGAGTTCTAGGTAGGAAAACATGTTTTTTTTAAGGTGAGACCCAAAAAGAGTTCTTTGAGGCTGAGTAACTGTGCCAAGCTAGCACCTCGATATAGTGGTCCTTTTGAAATACTGTCCAGGATAGGACAGGTAGCATATCAATTAGCTCTAACACCAAATCTAAGAGTTCACAATGTTTTTCACATTTCTATATTAAAAAAATATGTACATGATGCTACTCATGTTATTAATTGGAATGATGTGCAGGTGGAACCCGAAGGAGATTTTCTGGTGGAACCAAATTGTATCCTCGAACAAAGGGAGATCTCGCTTTGGAATCGCACCATTGGTCAGGTGATGGTGCAATGGAAGCACCTTAGTCTAGAAGAAACCACCTGGGAATTGGAAAGTCATATGCGGGATGTATATCCAATTCTATTTCACGGGAACTCTGAGGATGAGGAATAAATAACATCGAGGATGCTGTTATAAATTAAGGGGGTGTGTATGTCACATACCCCAACTTGAAAAAATAATTTAATGTTATTTGAGGAACATTGTGTTATATTTTATACTAATTTTGTAATTGATGACCAAGTGGGGTCAAGAATAATTAATGTAATTCAAAATATTTTAATTATAAATAAATAAATGATGAGACAACAACTTAGGGAAGTTGTTAAAAGAGTGTTAACTAGTCACTTGGTGGAGGAGACTAGGTGGAGAGTACACTGACAAGTGGCAGCATCCTCAAACTACTTGCAATTGTTGCAGGTGGCAACTTCCCTTTATTTGTGGTCATGATTCCCCAAGAAAGTGGAATTGGAGCAGATGGCTCATTAAGTGAAAACTGACCCAGAAGATCTAGGCATTTCTATAAAATTTCCCATTGAAGACAGGTGAGGCTGCTCATTCTGAGAAGTGATCATTCAGGGTGAATGAATTGCTCATTAGAAATTCGATGGAGGGGATTACTAAAGTGAGTTTGAGGGGTTAACTGCTGAGACTAAACTTATTGCAGCTATTAGGCTGAAGTTCTTACTGCTATGAGCAGATTTGGATTACTGAGGTAATCTGACCAGTCAGGTGACAGAAGGTCTTAAGGAAATATCCTTCACCTAGTACTCTACTAGGAGGACCAGGAAACAGGCTTGGGGGTCCTGAGGAAGTGCAGTCTAAGCCTTATCTAGGAGTTGGTTGGGAGGAACAGCCTCCTTAAGTTGTTGTCACCTCATCATTGACAGGTTCTATTTGTTTCATGTTATTATATTTGTTTACTGTCTTCAGTAAAATGTTTACTAGTTTTCAAATACAGGCATGTTAGTATTTTATTAGGGTTTATGAAGAAAAGAGTAACTGTGTATTGATGGACTTAGTAATTGATAGATTATGTTAGAAATAGTAGTAAATATGCTAAATGAGAAATAAATAGAAATAGACTTCCATACTGTATTTTTCCACGCCTGGATTAGGTAGTACTCTAGTACAGCTGGGTGTTTAGGTAGATATGATGATTCTTATTTAACCCTGAATGAAAAATGTAACTAAATTCTGCTATAGTTTGCTTATGATTTATTCCGTAAAGAAACAGTAAATAATTTATCTATTGAATGTATTTACTTCAGACAAGAACTGAACATAGGTATATAAAGATATTTAGTAATCATACTACATATAGAACTATTTTAATACTATTATTCTTTATAAACACAATAGATACAGTTAAACAAATAAACATAGGAATAGTAAACAAACTATCACTTAGGGTTTAGATTTAGATAGTTTTCAATAAATTCTTATAATAATTTATTTCCAAACAATATTAGTCTCTGTATTAAAACAAAAGTTTCTACTGTAACCTCAAGGCAACTATCTAAGTTCATGAAAGATAAACTTAATCCTAGTATTTACTCTAAATCTTTCCTTTATAAAACTAGTAACAGCTGTAAAAATCATTGAAGGAAAATTAATAAAACAGAGCTAAGAAATTACCATGTAAAATTTATTCTTTTATCGAACTGTAGGGTATATTTTATCAACCCTTATGAGCCAAAATAGAGTAATAATAGTACTCTTAACACAGTAAAAATTCCCATAAATACATTGCACTGTAAATCATTTTAATTGCATGAAAATAAACTAAAATAATGCAACAACAATTTGTTGAAAACAAAATCAATTAAGAAGCAATGGCTTATGGCCTTTAAAATTTAAGGTCGAGGTTCAGGCCTATTAAATACTGAACTATACAAAGTAAGATATATCAAACAGTAACCATTCATTACTGACAGGTAAAAACCCTTAATCCATTTACAAGTCTTGACTGATTAACAGTCTTTCTTTTTCCTTTAAAAATCTATTTTAAAAACTAAAAAATTTAACCAGATAGAGGTCAACAGCCTCGTAGGGCCTAGAGCTGAGCTCTATCAAAAGAAGCAAAAGAAGTTTACATTTCTCATGCTCTAAGGCATAGACATAAAAACTATTTTATCATGACTACTATAGCCTTCAACCTCCCTGCATAAAAATACCCTCTAAGGTTTCGAAACTCATATAGAAACAAGCAAGCAAGAAACAACAAGCTAGCAGGTAAACCAAGGCGGTGCCATAACCAACAGCAAAGAACCTATCTTCCAACCACCACAACAGATTGCAGGAAGAAACCCTCATTTGCAATCAGGGCTTACCAAATGTATGCTTAAGTGGAACGTTGAAGGAGTAAGCTCGTTTCCACCTACAAAGACAGGAGAAGGACCTGCAAGTTTACAAACCATTTTATCATTACAAATCTTACTTACATTTAAAAACCATTTTTTAAAAACTAACAAAAAAACAAAACTGGAATAAGTCTTTACCTGTAAACTTCTCCTTCTAAATGAAGCTGAGGTAACCGGCCACCGTGGATCATTTTGGCACTGGGCTAGAAGACAAGAAGACACTGAGTCACCACTGCAAAGGAAAATGAGAAAATCAACTCAACCGGATGAATAAGTACGCATGCTCAAACTCTGTCAAACAATTTTCAAGCTCAAGACAAACACAATCCTCGAGTCCTGAAGAAAAACTAGTATCTACACTCACTGTAAACTGCTTCAACCTTTAAAGACCAAAAACCACTCACGACCTCTCTCAAGATAGTCACAACATTTGGATATGGAAGCAAGTTGTTAAACTTGAAGGTGGTTACAGGTCTCCAATGGCCGCGAGCTCTTAGCTCCGCTAACAAGACGGAGGAACCCTCGCTCTGTAAAAAAAATGAGTAGGGTTTTGAGTTATAATTCAACCCTTGTGTGGATAAAACCATCCCACATGTCCTTCGAAATATTTTCTTCAGTGTGGGTAAAGTTTCATAGTAAGCGTTGCAACACAATGATTTACAATCAAACCAGCAATCATTATAAAGTATGCATTATATGATTGCCAATATTTTGATAAAACCATGTTGTATCGATACTTAGGGGGTCGACTATGGGAAATAACATTAATATTTTTGTTTATTCTAGAGTTTTCTTTATTAATAAATCAAGTTGGATAGTTATGTTTCTTAGCTAGGTTTGATGGAAATAGTGAGAAGAACATGTTGTAACTTATAACCATAGTAAGAAGAAGAGCTATGGACTCTTGGAACTTAGCCTTGAGTTATATTTGAAGGAGTGTTCGGTCAACTGAAGACCAAAAACGTTAAAGAAATCCCAAAAAAATTATAAAAACTTAATGATGAATTTATAATTAAAAGCATAAGCAACTTGATCATTCATTGAGAGAAGGATGTTTATCAAGTCCTGAAGTGAAGGTAGTTGCGAGAAACACCAAAGCTGAACTTAAGCCCAAGCTGTGAGCTATATTTCTCTCTATGGAAATTATAAATAACCATTACGGTAAACAAAAATAAAATGGTTCTTTAGATTTTTAAATTATAATATCCAGCCAATTGTAGGAACATTGGATAGTACTTGTTCTTGCAAAGTTGTAACCCATGTTTATGTAGTTGGTAAACGTCATTATGGTGTTAGTTATAAATACAAACTATGGAGTTGTAATGACAGAAAAAGATTAACATGACCTCCTTGAAGACAAGCAGCGTATTAAAACATTTTCTAAGACTAGCATCTTAATCATGCTAGGGAAGTAGCTTATCGACTTGAATTTAAATAACACCCTACTGGATCATATGCTTACCTGCTAAACCTGTAAGGAATCAGCAGTCCATATATGTTAGCGTAAAGCTAAGTAATCCCCGATCACACACAAGAATTCTTTCCCTACTTGACAAAAGAAAAATATCAGTATATCTAGTAGCAGCAAATACAAGTTCCATTATACTTTAGAAAGATTTACAACTGCAAAGCCATTAACAGCAATAACACAAGTTTTTAAGATTACACCTTTAGTTTACAGGTTCTTTTTATAAAGAAGAAACCCATTGTTCTTTTATAAACTGTTTCATTTTTCGCTAACCATTAGCAGGTACTTAGCTGCGACTTTACACATTAGTATGTCACTTGAAAATTTTTAATTTTTTACGAATTTTTGGGTTATTACAGCCACCTTTACGCAGGTCCTCCCCAGGCCAAAACTGCTAGTTTTGCCCAAATCATTCCAAACAGCCTCAAATCATTCCAGATATTTTCCTGAAATTCTAAAACATTATTTGCTTCTTATTACATGTCTGATAAAACCTTTGAAACTTTCATAAACCCCTGGTTGAATGGATGTGAAAGTTCTTCTTAGTTTGCACGGTTGGGACACCCAGAAGCGTGGGAGTAGGCTTCATCGAAGCTAGTTCTGAAGTCTAAATGGTCCCCAATTTACATGTTCTTAGAGAAGGTACTTTATCTGTCCTAAAGTGCCTTTGATTTCTTCCATCATCCCGCTGCCCCTTTTCACAAATTTATCAGCAACACTCCCTTTTTGCCTAGTATTAAGAAATCACTGGTTAAGTGCAAAATTTTCATTTTGAATTTTAAACAAATTTGCAGCAGAGTTAATATTTTGATCTGATATCATATCAGTGATATTACACTGTAAAAGTGAAAGATCAAAGATACCATATCTTTAGCTTCGATAAGGTGCCTAGAAGTGAGAAGGTGTGTGTACTTGTTTCATTGTCATAATTGAAATTCAACATCTTTCCCTTCCCCAAACATGTGTTTTTCAAATGCATATTTTATATTCCATTGTTCCAGTGTTTGGGGAGGAAACCTGTAGGACCTAAGATGACATACACTCTAAGTTATATACCTTAATAGAAAAATAGCAAATTCAAAGAAGAAATACTAGAATTTAGCAAGATTTTATAATAAAATAAGTAGAATTACCACCAATAGACAATTTTAGATATCCAAATATCACAATAGAGATTCTTGTTATTGATGAGAGAAATTTTCACTTGCTCTTCAAGGGAGAAACCTTAAAAGGAGCAAATCAATTAGAATATACTTCACAAGACATATTATTACATTTCTTCTACTACTTTATATAGTTTTTAGTGAAGGAACTTTCTAGTGAACAAAACCTTCTAATAAACATTCTTACAATAGTTTTTATCTATCCTCCTAGTAACTTTATAGTAGGAAAAACCTTCTAACAAGCCTTCTTACAAATATTTCTTTTACATTATATCTACATCATGGGCCTTATATAATATAGATGGCCTCAATATATAGCAATATATCTATCCATTTAAGGGGGTTAAGGTGGAACCCTAACATGCTCTCCCCTTTAAAAGCCAACATTGTCATCAAGGCTATAAATGTGAATATTGCTAAAGTATCTATGTTGGTTACCATGTAGCATCATCAAGTTGGGTATCTTTCGACTAAATCAAGACCTCTTAGATGGTGCACTGGCATAGACAATGTTCTCCTTTGTCAAGGACAACCTCGAGATACACCCAAATGGCACCTTCATTATCCAATTTTAGAAGGCTAGTTTGAATATGATAGTTAGAGTCGACCCATTTCTTCAAGCAAGATATAATAAATATGCAATGAATCTTAAAGTGGCTAGTTAGCTCCAATTTGTAATCCACAGGTCCAACACATTAGAGAACCTTATATGGCCCTTAAAACTTGGGAGCAAGATTATGGTGGTGGTTGGCCTTAGGTATTCTTATAGGTTTTTTAGTGGAGGAAGACTTGATCCATTTCTACAAAATGGTGTTTGGACCGATGTTGATCATCATATTGATTCATCTTGTTATGATCCATTACAGAACTATCCTTAAGTGTGTGGAGAATTTTGGATCTAGTTGTGGTTGTTTTGTCAACATTTTGTACCTTAGAGAAACCCGTTAAGTAGGATAGTATTGAGGGGTGATTTTTACCATATATAAATTTAAAGGGAGTCATTCAAGTGGAAACACAATAATTTGTATTATACCTCCATTTTGCTAAAGGTAACTGGTAAGATCATTGGGATTGCTTCTCTAAAATAAAGCACTGCAAGTACACTTACATGGGCTTGTTGATAGCTTTAGTTTGACCATTAGTTTGGGGGTGATAGTTGGGTTTGAGATTTATTTGAGTGACCTAGAACTAAAAATATTCTTTCTAGAAATTGTTAATGAAGGCAGGGTCACAGTTTGTGACAATAGACTACGACATGCCATGGGATTTGAAGTTGTTATCCAAGAATAATTAAGCCACTATAAAGACCTTGAAAAGGTTTTGTAGAGCACAGACATGAGCATATTTGGAAATGTGATGCCAATCCATATTTTGGTAACCCAACAATGAAGTGCATAGAAATGCCAATCCATACTACAGATAGATGTTACTAGTTGGTTTCCCTCACAATTATATGGTCGACCGGGTTTTTAACAATTTGGATTTTCTCCTTCTCTTCACTATTAATAAGACAGTTCGTGCAGTTCAACATCTTGACTCATTCATCTGAATGATGGATCCATATTAGGATTCGAAGCATTGGCATAATCATGTCCACCACTGTGGATTACCCCAAAAATGTTTAACACCAATAAAGGTTTCACTTTATTGCCTTTATGTCATTAGAAAGTGACACATTTTGCCACAAAGATACAGATGTCCTTCTCCATTCCTTCCTAGAAAAATGATCATTTATCCTTTCATATGTTTCAAGAAATATTGAATGACCATTTGTGGAGGATGAATCTAGCTCAAATAACACCCACAATTTCAATGTTTAGTTCTTGTGCAAATATAAATCCCCTTTAGATTGAATCTTTGTTATCACTCGGAAAATTCCTTTGCATGTGGGAGAAAGTCTCCAAGGTATCCATTTCAAACCTACTTTAGATTGAAAGTTGGCCCTTTCAGTTAGAGAGGGCTCTCTCTGCAAGTCTGCTACCAACTATCACTTTAGCAACATCTTTGGATGAAGCTCAATGGACGGATTTGTAAACTAATAAGGTTTGGGTTTTTATAAAGTTGGTTGAGCAAGAAAGAGATTAGCTATTGGGAAATAGAGTCATACAGTTCACGCTCTATATGTGAAAGATCAATGATAGTTTTTTAGTATCTCCAGCAACAAAGGCAAGGTAGGCAGTGTTTATCAAACCGTAAATCTTAGGTAATGTGGTGGGAGAGTGCAAGGAAACGGTTTATTAAACATGAAGCATTCAAGTGAGAATGAATTTCATATTCAATCTTGGAAGAAAATATAAAGTACTCAGAGCATAAATAACTATGATTTATGAATCACTTTACTCAATAAAACATGAAAACATGAACATGTATATGATAACAGTGAGAGGAAAACATGTACAAAGAGAGAGAGCACATTTAATGAACACTAACACAAGAGTCCTTGCTGCAGAAATACTATCCACTTCTATTAATTCTTTCATTATCAAGCACAAAAAACAAGATATAGAAGCAGAAAATAGCTTTTCTTCTCCATAGGTCGAACCCCCTTAAATTTTAAAACATCAAAACTTATACCAAACGCTTCCAAGGGCCCAAACCTAACTAACTCTTTGCTAAAAAAAAAATAGTGTTGTTTGCCAAAAATGACTACAAATATGGAGCTAATTTTATCATGTTGATTCTTCTCCTTGAAAAGCTCAATTGTTGATCTTTATGCTTCATTTCTAGAACTGAGATCTTTAACCATATCTTTGTCTTTTGATAAATTCCTTTGACAACATGTTACTTGTAGGATCATCCTTGAATCGTTGCCTTTCAAGAAACGAGATATCTTCTTAATAATTCTGGAAATGTTGATGATGGACTGAGAGCTTTCCCCAAAGAGGTGCGACTAGATTTTTTATGTCCTTCGAATTCAACAAGGGTATGAGCACCTTAACAACTTTGCTCATTAAAGGCCTTGCTTTTGGATTTTGACCAAATGGGTAGATCTGGAAACTCTTGACAATAAGGCTCATTTTCCCTGACATTCGCAGGCATCCCTAAGCATTTATATCCTAGGTATTTGGCAGTTTATTGGCATGTCCACATTGGTTTTTTCTTTCACATCTATACTTGCTATGATATTCAAACTTTGAACATAATGACCTTTATTATCCAGTGAGTGCGATGTAGAAACCATACAATTTTAATTATGAACGTATCATTAACATTTCATGTGACCAACTATAACACCTTTATCGGTGTTTTGGCATTTCGTAGCGAAATGAATTTGAGGTCAACCACAGTTTTGATTTCACACCACTTTAAAAATATTAAAAATTTGGACAGTTCATCTCCCTTCACGCTTGAGCTGGTTGACAATTCTGACCGATACTCACGTTGAAAGCTTGGATGCTTGATACTTAGACTCAATGATTTCTAGCTGTGAAGAACTCTTTAAACAGCTCTTGGACTCGAGCTCTCTGGTTTGTAGAGATATCAATGAATGCATAATCAAATAAATCATAAGATTTTTGAAGCAGTGAATGAGGGTTGCAAGAGGTTGAACTCATATTCGACTTCCAGAAGTATCGTCTTGTCATTCCCTGTCCAGTTTGTGCTTAAAACCATAAATCTGAAGTATCTGATTGTTTGCAAAATTGAAGGCCCTTTCCATACTTTTCAAATAGTGCTTGACTGGGTAATCTCCATAGCTACCACAAATCTTGCATTCTACAAAATGAGTAACAAATGGATACCGTCACTGATGATTTTTCTCCTAGAAAGGTTGGGCATGATTTGCTTTGATTTCCATCTGTTACTGACTACCTGAAAATTTGACTAAGAGAACCATCGCAATGCTGAGATCTCCTTGATAATATGCAGGTGTTTTCAATGTATTTCAACAGCAGAGCGTTTGTCAACACTTGGCATGATCGTAACAACATTGGGCAATGATTAGATAACAGCTGGATCTCAATTAGATTAAGATCCAACGCATCTGGTTCTTTTAGAAGCAATGTAGTTAATTTTAAACACTTTTGATCTCAGCACGTAGTTGGATCTCAACCAGATTGAGATCCAACGCATCTGGTTCTTTTAAAAGCAATGTTGTTAATTCTAAACACTTTTGATGCTCCTCAATACTACAAGATTTAATGCGTCTGCAGCTGCTCAGCAAGCCGTTGAATCTCAAGCTGCTTAAAATCCTGCTGCGCAACGGCCCTCCCATTAAAGCCTCCCATTAAACTGGTTATTGATCGCCCTCAATATGCTGGTAAAAGCACTTACGAAACTGGCATTTGAACATTTGAATGGTAAAAACCTTTGCAAATAGCACATGGGTGCATAGTCATCCCTCTGAATACATATAAAACACTTCGCAAATGCTTATGGTCGCCAAACAATTCTCTTTACACCTCAGCTTCTTTCAACAGATAGCATTTTAATTGACTCTTGATTAGTTGATTGAGAGAAGACATGATACCTGAGAAGCATGTTTGTATGGACAAATTCTGTTGCCTATACTTATTTCTCTTTTTATGCTCAAAACAATCAATGTGCTGGGCACTTGACATTGTAGGTGCATTAACAAAAATGGATCTTAGTTTAAAACCCTTGTGACAATTGGACGCGGGATTTGAATTGAATTCGGCACCCTTTTACGACTAGCAATCCTTTGGGTCATCTTCATCAACAATGCTACTGGACAGATATAGCTTTTCTTCTTTTGGTTCTACCAATTCACAAACATGCAAATACTTTCCCAAAGCAATCTTTCTATCTGCCTCCCAAAAGTGTCAACAATAAGAGCTTCAGCTTTAAAGTGTTGAAGGACATCATGAAGAACTTCCAGACAGGAAAGCAAATACTCCAATGCTCCTTCATCATTCCAATTTGCATTGTCTACACAACGAGCAATATGTTTTTGTTTTGCGCTAATATCCCACATGAAATATATAAAGATTAATCGTAGTGTTTATATTTACCAGTCTTATTGGTGGAATTTTTAACTGCCCTATCTTATTTAATACTGTCTTACTTCTTCTTACTTGGGTACCCACCTTAGAACATTGCTATTACCCTTAGATGCCTACTGGATTAATGTTAGGAACTTGGGAGGGGCTGCTATTAACTACCCTTCTCTTATATTATGGTTTTATGGTTTTAGGATGAGACAGGATCAGAACCACCTCAGACTACTTATCTTACTTCGAATGCTTCGGCTAGGAATGACACTTTATAGTTGAGGCGAGGCATCATGCTAGTCATTCACCCTTTAACCCTTGCCTTACCATAGAAACCTATACACCTTAAGACCTAGAACCGTTCACCCTATAAAACACCATCGCTTAATGAATTGCTTAGCGGGGATATTGCTATCCGACTTCTACAGAATGGGATGGGATGGGATGGGTGGGCATACACCATTGTATCCATATCTGGTTTGTATATAGAGTCTAGACCACCCGATATGCTTCTCTTCTAGATGGCTTGAATTTTGCACCAGGCTTGTGCGCTGATTCTTAGAAGTTGGTATTTGATGTAGCTCTCAAGCGCTTAGCATAGAACTGGAGGGTTGGGATCGAAAGAGTTGGTAGTGACAAAAATTTAGCATGTGATAACACTCTTAATTATGCCAAGTGTATCCCACATGTGCATGGGTTGGCATAAGTGTATCCCACATGTGCATGGGTTCCAAACTGAAGTCAATACACATGGGCAACAAGTGTCTATCTTGGCCAACATCTTACGCAAATCTACTAGATTTAAGTGTATCCCACATATGCATGGGTTCCAAACTGAAGTCAATACACATGGGAAACTGAAGTCAAGTGTAGCCCACATATGCATGGGTTCCAAACTGAAGTCAATACACATGGGAAACTGAAGTCAATACACATATGCATGGGTTCCAAACTGAAGTCAATACACATGGGAAACCGAAGTCAATACACATATGCATGGGTTCCAAACTGAAGTCAATACACATGGGAAATTGAAGTCAAAACACATGCAACAAGTGTCTATCTTGGCCAATATTTATGCAAATCTACAAAAATATAGCATGTGATAACACTCTTAATTATTTTACGCAAATCTACAAAAATCCAGTATGTTTTACACAAATCTACAAAAATCTAGCATGTGATAACACTCTTAATTATGCCAAGTGTAGACCACATATGCATGGGTTCCATTTGAAGTTGTTGGATGATGCTAGCAAGCTCAAGAATGAGAAACTTAACATTGATGATTAATTTGTTCAAACCATAGAAGTCAAAACACATGCAACAAGTGTCTCCTTTTTCATGAGGACCATGACAACTATGGAATAATAAGGTTTGGTACTAGCATGGATGACACAAATGGCTAGCAACTCCTAAATTATCTTTTCTATTTCAATTTTTTGGGGGCAAATGGATGGAGATATGGGAATACTATGGGTGGGAGGATACTAAGGATAAGTCAAAAGCAATGATCATGTTTGTTAAATTTTCTTTACCCTAGGTGAAACTTGTCTTTATGTTTTCAAATAAGTGAACAGATATTTAATTCGTGGAAATTAAATTCTTGACATGGCAGCATTTACACACATAGTAGGAAAATAAACAGTGAAATCATAAAACAATTAATACACACATGTACTCCTTAAAAATAGATTTTCATTTAAACTTCAAAGCTACAAGGAAACTTCCAGTGTTGCTAATAAATTACAACAGTATGATACACTCAAACAAAGAAAAAATTATGTATATTTACAAGATGAATCTTTCCACCAAAACTGAAGAAAACTTCCCATGGAAACCAAGAAAACTTGTTGTATTGGTTGGTACTCACATGTTCATACGGATGCACAAACCTATTATGTATTGTAGTATGAACTTGTATGTAGGATTTTATGGTTGTATGGAACTTGTACAGACTGGTGTTCAAATTTTGTATGGATGTACGAACTTTTTGTCTATGCTGCCTATGAACTGGTTTCTACATGGTTCCTCACTCGAGCTCCTATTCAACACACTAACTTTGCCTCTCTTTCGTGTTTCTTCACCTCCATACAAAACTGTATTCATGAAGAATGAATGTGTCTTTTCCCTCTACCTTGAACTGACTGTATACTTTATATCAAACCTTAATCTACCAATAATATAAATCACTATGAGAACAATAGCTGATATTAGTCTAAATCACTAATGCATTAACATGCACTTTATTAGATTCAACAACTAAATAGAAACTTTCACTTTAAGAATAAAGTGAATAACAAAATAGATTGATTTGGATGACTTCATGCATGCTTGACACTTAACCTATGTGAAAGTTCCTATCCAAGCTACAAAACATCAACACTCCCTCTTAGCAAGAAAGGAATTTTGCACCAATCCAAGATTGTCTTTGAAAGCTTCAAAGTTCCCCTTTCCTAAGGGCTTAGTTAAAATATATGAAACATGTTCAATACTCCCTTATGAATCTTGTATCAAATATAGTGATACTTGATCTCAATATGCTTGTATTTGTCATGAAAAACTGGAATCTCAAAGAGTTTGATACAACTCTGGTTATCACAGTAAGTCACTGTGTGATCCAACTTTTGATCAAATAACTCTACAAGCAACTTACAAATCTAGATTACCTCACTACTTGTTGCTCTCGCTTCCATATACTTTGCCTCCATTGAACTGAGTGCCATGGAGGTATGCTTCCAGTTGAACCAGGATACCATCGATGATCCCAAGTTGAAGCAAGACCTTGAGGTTCTCTTCCGGTCTTATGCATTTCATGCCCAATCTGAGTCTGTATACCCATGAAACTTGACTTCATTATATCCAATATATCTTATTGCATACTCCATTGTTCATCTTGAGTATATGAGCACACTTTTTTTGCTACCTAATGCTCTTGCCTTAGATCCACCATGAACTAGCTCAAGGTGTTCACTACAAAACATATATCTATCCTTCTATTGACTAGATACATCAAGGAACCTACCAGTTGTTTGTACAACATAGAATCCACCATTCTTGAATCTAAAGCAGTGACTTTCTTCATATTAGTGATCATAGGAGTGGCCATGCACCTAAATTCCTCCATCTGGAGTCTCTTCAATATATCAACTACATACTTTCCCTTCCCAAGAAAAATATCCCATGGTCTCTATCAAACCTCCAACCCTAAGAAGTAATGCATCAATCCAATGCCCTTAGTCTCAAACTCAACTACCATATCTACCTTGCACCCTGCAAAGTGTTTCTCTGAACCTGTGAGAAACGAGTCATCTAAATATAGCACCAAAATGAGTAAATCAATCTCAACAAATATGAAATATAAGTTGGGATCTACTTCAGTTTTGGTGAATCCCATGTTCTATAGGTATCCATCAATCTCAGAATACCATGATCTCGATTTATGCTTGAGTCCATATAGGCCCTTTTTCAACCTACACATATGGGACTCCTTGTCGCGTACCCATACCCCATAATCATGCGGAATTAAAAATTTTATCAAGAACCTTTACTGTTCATCGAAACACAGGGCATGACCGCGAACCACTTCTCAACATTTCCAACACTATCACGCTCCCTCCCTTCTTCCACTAATTAGTTCGACGATCTGCAAGGAAAGATCTCAGAGGAGATCGGATGGCCGAGAGAAATCATGACGGAAACCAATGATCACAAATGGTTCCGCATCCAGAATCAAATCAACAGGTCAGGATCGTCCCACAAAAATCGACAACGCAAAAAAATTGCGTTGCGGGATCGAGAATTGTGGAAATCGTGATAGCGTGATCCCGCATCCTACATCCCACATTCCCTCATCCTTCATGTGGAAATGACCGTTGCAGAAATCAAAATATGTGAAGCCGCATCCCGCAAGTTGCGGAAAGGTGCGTTGTGGAACGAAAACTACGGAAAGACGTAATTCACAAAAATACATCTCTGCATCCCACATCGCGCAATTGCGGAAAGGGAATTGTGAAGGTCCAAATCTGCCAATGGATGTCTTCCGCATTCTGCATCCCTCCTGTGGAATAAACCATTGCGGAAGAAGGTTTCTGCTCGAAAATTCGACCTACTAATTGAAGTCTTTGAACAGACATCCAGGCGAACATCAATCCGGCATTCTAACCCTGCAACTTAGTTTAACAATGGATTGAAGGAAACATGCATAGATGCCTATAATTGTAGTTATTCAAATGAACAATTCATCAATTCAACACATCCAACATGTTCATCATATTCCATCAAGCAATTACAATACAAGAAATACAATTGCAGAGATTAACATGGACAAGAACACTTATCTTGAGAAGAACTTGTCCCGCAACCAGCTATGTCACTGCAACGTTCTAGCCAACCATAGGCCAGTGCGCTCATCAATATCTCAGCAACACTGCCACCCCTGAGCTGGGCATGATTTCCTCAAGGAATAAGGGAACACTAGTAGACTCATACATAGCCAAGGGTGCAACAAAAATCAGCCAAGACAACACAATTGGGTTTATTAGGCTACAAGGGAAAACAAACCAACAGATGGGTTTCATAAGCCACTCAGCCAATCCATATCACAATTCAATTTCACAGACTGTTCACAGTCAGGACAACATTCATCTTAAGGTCCAATCAAGCCAACATATAGGTTTATCAGACTGTACACGGTCAAGCCATCTCACTGCTGGGTTTATTAGGCTACCTATCCAAGCCAGCATTCACAGTTGGGTTTATCAAACTTTACAGCCAAAGGTTACTCACAAGGTCAAACACAACAAGACATAGCCAAGCCAACAAATGGGTTTATCAGGCTACCATCCAAGCCATCTTTCCAGTTGGGTTCATCAGGATTCTAAGGAAATGGGCAGGAAGAACTGCTAATCTAGTGAGCTCATCTACAAAGCTAAGAACACCTTCACAAGACCTATCTAGCATGGATTCCCCACTTCCTACACACCCAACACAAGGAAGTGTCCCCTTCTCTGCTCTACAATCCCTCAGGCTACACCTTCCCTTCTAGTGCTCTTCAAGATGTGCATAGTAGGTTCACCAGCCACTCTTATCTTATTGTGAGGTTCCACACTAGGTTTATCAAGCACAGTCTACGTCTCTCCCATTCCTAAGTCTTGTACATAGTTCAGACCTGAACCAGGTTGCACAACACAACAACCACAGGGAGAATCAACAACACCGGCTTTACTCTGGAATACGAGTAACAGGGTCTCATACACTCTGTAGTTCAAGATAACGCTACCACATAGAAATCATAGTCTCGCCAAGGGAAAATAATCATAGAATGCGAAGGATACAGTAAGGAAGAAGTTAGTTGCTAAAGAGCTTCCACGCGAATGGAGAATAATGATGGATGAGCAAGACATCCCGCAGCTCCCAAAACGTGAATCCAAACGAAGACGTGAACACATGAGAAAAAATGGCATATGGTTCTAGGTGTTTTTCTTTCCCATGAAGTCAAAACACGACATTTAAAACTGGGTGCTCAGCCCAATTCGAATTTTCCCATACTCTTCCCCTTCCCTATAATAACCACCTCAACCACATTCTGGCAAAAATAAATGGTTGGGAAGAAAGACAAGAAAAAGGGTAGTTGACAGTTTTGATGACATTTCCCCATGACACATGACTTTTCCCAAATTGGTTCAAGGTTAACATTCCCTCCCCCTTATCCTTAGGAAAATCATGCCCCCATCTCATTTTTTGTTGCGTTGACATAGTTGGTTGTGCGTTTTTCATTAATTTGCATATTTACATGATGTTTACAAACATGCTTGCCTTAGCACATAAACCATAGGCATCAACCATGATTGTCTATATACCAAACATTAATCAATGGTAGGGCCTTGGCCTTGAGCTCCTTGTCATGATTCCATATAATATTTACATCATATACATTAATGCAAACGGGGTCAAAACCGAGGTGTTACATTCCCACCCCCCTTCAATAGCACTGTCCTCAGTGCTTTACAAAATTGAACAAAAATGCTACACTGGTACCGCCCTTAGTGCTATGCAGATTCGAACAAAAATGGATGTGCCAATCGCATAGAATCCTCCAGCTCCCATGTAGCCTCTTCAGGACCATAGTGCTCCCATGACACCTTTACATGTCATGTGGCTCGGTTCCGAAGCATGGTGACCTTCCTGTCGAGGATGCGTATTGGCTCGATTCGGAACTCTCCCTCGAGTTCCTCCTGAATCACATCCCAATTTATCACATGGTTAGGGTCATGTATATATTTCTTAAGCAAACAAACATGAAAAACATTATGAGCCCTAGTGCTAGCTGGAAATGCAAGTCTATATGCAACTGGCCCTATTCTTTCAAGCACTTCAAACGACCCACAATATCTGGGTGACAACTTGGCACAACTTCCAAGTTTCACGGAACTTTTCTTTTCCCTCACTATGAGGTAAACATGATCCCAAACAATGAAATCTATGTTCACCCTATGCTTATCAGCATAGATTTTCTATTTGTCCTGGGCTGCTTTCATATTATGCCTAATCTTTACAACCTCCTACTCCATCTCCTTGAGCAATTCTCAGCCAATCACAACTATGTTCACTGGATTATCCCAAGTCATGGGTGTCCTACGCCTCCTGCCATACAAAGCTTCATATGGACTCATCCCCAAGCATGCTTGTTGTCCATTGTTATAAGTAAACTCTACCAACTGTAAATAATCTCCCCACTTGGTTGGTTTGTCCATCACATACATGTGAAGCATGTCTTCAAGCATTTGGTTAACTCTCTCTGTTTGTCCATCAATCTGAGGATGGCAAGCAAACTGAAGTTTAGCTTTGTACCCAAATCTGCAAACAATCCCTTCCAAAAATTGGAAGTGAACTTGAAATCTCTGTCAGAGACTATTTCCTTTGGCAATCCATGCAATTTGAAAAACTCCTTCATGAATATCTTTGCAATGTCATCAGTCTTATGCATATACTTAACCGGTATAAAATGCACTGCCTTTGTCAACTTATCCACCACAACCATGATGGAATCATGTTTTCTCCAAGTCATTTGCAATCCTATAATAAAATCCATGCAAATAACTTCCCATTTCCATTCTGGAACTGGCAAAGGCTGCAACAAACCTGCTAGGTGTTAATGCTCAACCTTCACCTACTGACATTTCATGCACCTGGAAATATATTCAGCCATGTCCTTTTTCATTTCTGGCCAAAAGTACTGCTTTCTGGCTGCAGCAATTGTCTTCTGATATCCTGGGTGACCATAATATGGAGCTTGAGGGATCTCGTCCATAATAACTCTCCTCAAATATGCTACATTTGGAATGTAAATTTTGTTCTTATAAATAAGAATTCCATATTCTTCCAATTTATATCCCTCATACTTGTTTTCAAGGATTTTCTGCTGCAATTTTTCCTTGACCTACACATACAATTCATCTTCAGCAACATTATTAACAATCTGCTTCCTCGACTCCAATTGGAAAACACTAATAGATGCCACATGAATTTCCTGCACCTTCCTGCTAAGCTCTCTTTCCCCTTTTTCTGCTTGATCTCAAAATCAAACTCACATAAAAACTCCAGCCATCTAGCTTTCCTAGCATTCAGAGTAGGCTGATCAAACAAATACTTCAGACCACAATGGTTTGTCCTTAACTCAAATATTCTACCCATCAAGTAATTCATCCACATATTGAGAGCATGTACTATGGCTGCAAGTTCCAGATCATGAGTAGCATAGTTATTCTCATGTTTCTTCAACTTCCTAGACTCATAACATATCACGTGGTTGTCTTGCATAAGGACTCTTCTAAGCCCTTGACCGCATGCATCAATACACACCACAAAATATTTCTCTGGGTCTGCAACTTTCAATACTAGAGCACAGGTGACAATATTATTCAACTACTGGAAGCTTTCTTCACACCTCACTATCCATTCAAAATTTATTCCCTTCTTTTGCAAGGAAGTAATGGCATGTGCAACCTTGGAGAATCATTCAATGAATCTCATGTAGTATCCTGCAAGTCCCATAAAAGATCTTACATCTGTCACGTTTCTTGGAGTAGGCCAATTCATTATGGCTTCAATCTTGTTAGGGCCCACAGATATACCCTCTTCTGAGATAATGTGACCCAAGTACTGAATTTGATATTTATAGAAGTCACACTTGCTCAACTTTGCATATAATCGAGACTCCCTGAGCAATTGTAGTGTCAATCTCAAATGCTCTTCATGCTCTTCCTCATGCTTAGAATAAACAAGAATGCCATCAAGGAAAACAAGAACAAACTTGTCCAAATACCTATTGAAGACACTGTTCATAAGGCACATAAATGTAGTTAGCACGTTTCTGAGACCAAATGGTACCACTACAAACTCATAATGCCCATACCTTGTCATGAAGGTTGTCTTATGAATGTCTTCATTCTTGATTCTCACCTGATGGTAACCCGACCTTAAGTCAATCTTGGAAAACACCGTTGATCATCTCATTTGATCAAAGAGGTCATCAATTCTAGGCAAAGGATATTTAT
The DNA here is from genome assembly GCA_001517045.1 of Pseudotsuga menziesii. Lineage (NCBI taxonomy): Eukaryota > Viridiplantae > Streptophyta > Pinopsida > Pinales > Pinaceae > Pseudotsuga > Pseudotsuga menziesii. The sequence goes on along the minus strand of LPNX010731805.1, from coordinate 692,091 downwards.
TCTTCACCGTAACCTTATTCAGTTGTCTATAATCAATACACAATCTGAGTGTACCATCTTTTTTCCTTAGAAACAGAATTGGTGCTTTCCAAGGAGACACACTCGGCCTGATATACTTTTTCTCCAACAACTCTTACAGCTACATATTCAGCTCTAACATGTTCAATGTACTCATTCTGTAGGGTGTCTTGGACACTGGTGCTGCTCCTGGCATAAGTTCAATCGTGAAATCAATGTCCCTCTTTGGAGGAAGCCCTGGAATCTCATCAGGAAAAACATCCCTCAATTCCTGCAATACATGAAATTCCTCCAACCTAGGAGTTTCATTCTTCGTTGCCTCCACAACATGAGCTTCATACTATTAATCTTGCACATTGATCTAGGAACTAAACATCAGTCTCATCAAAGATTAATCAACAAATAACTCATGAAATGGTGTAATCAGTCTACAGAATGAGTAGCCGCTCTGTATAATCACACAAAAGAATGATAATACAATACAATGTCATGCTACAAGCATGAATGAATGAGCAATTTGAATCCTCAAGGAGGTCATTCGAATTGAATGAGTGAGTCTAGCTTAACTGAATGTAATCCATAGTCAAAACTCCAGTTAACCACTAATCAAAACCTTAATTGACTCAACTGAGCCCTAACTAAAGTCGGAGTGCAATGAATGACTGAGTCTCAACTGAAAGAGATCAGACACATGTCATAGCAAGCCAACCATCAAGTGCTAGTGCTTCAATCCCTCCAATGAACCCCAATGAGGTTAACTGAAGTTGAACTAAACATCAAAAGTTGGTGGAGGTGCCCCTGTTGACTCCAGTTCATTAATTAATAATTAAATAATCAATTAAATGAAAGGAGGTACCTTCACTGCCCTATTAACTGATTGTAACTATCAGTTTAGCAATTAGGTGCATTAATATCACTCAGATCACCCCCAGAGTGCTCCAGTTAACCTCCCTGAATGTAGGAGAAGGCTAAGTTAGCCTCCTTGACTGAAGGTAGGCGTGGGTGTGATTGGATGATGTCAATTAATGCTCCACTGATGTCAATTAATGTCAATAATACTTAGGATAGTAGTTTAACTAGGCCAATTTGACCAAAAAGAGTGTGTATGGTGGTAAATGTCTCCAACACCCCCCTTAAGCTATACTCAAGAGGAGTTAGAAAACACAAATGCATAAAAATTCTAGGGCCACGACAACTAAGGCCATAGGTCACCCTATACAATGCTGAAACTGAAACAATGCTCAAAACAAACTAAGTGAGGAAAAGAGGGAAAACCCAGTGGGAAAAACCCCCCCTCAAGCTGAACACTAAAAGTAGTCTGAATCACCCTGATGTACTCACCCCCAACAGTGAAAGGAGGTAAGTGAAATTCTTTTCTGAAAAGCTCTTGGTGAAGATGTCTGCAATTTGCTCATCAGTCGGGCAGTATTGTATAATGATGGTCCTGTCATGTACTAGCTCCCTGATGTAGTGCATGTGGATCTCTACATGCTTGGTCCTCTGCCTGGTAACTGGATCTGTGGAAATCTTAATACCACTTTGATTGTCACAAAAGAAGACAATGGACATAGTACTACCAAGGTCAAACTCTGAAAGAATGCCTTGCAACCAAACTGCTTGGATGCAAGCATTCACCGCTCCTCGATACTCGGCCTCTGCTAAAGATAATGCTATGGCAGCCTGCTTTTTGCTTGACCAACAAATGGGGCCACCACCAAACATGAATACATATCCAGAAGTAGACTTCTAATCAATAGAATCACCCACCCAATCAGAATCTGTGTATCCAACCAGCTCTAGCTTGGAGTCTGCAGCATAGTGAATGCCATAGGTTCCGGTTCCCTGAATATACTGGAGGATCCTCTTGGCTGCCTTCCAATGAAGATCATGAGGCTGCTGCATATATCTTGATACAGCATTCATGGCATAACAAATATCAGGCCGATAATGTGTCAAGTACAACAAGCTTCCAATCAGCTGTCGATAGATAGTGCAGTCCATGGGAGGTGTGTTTTTTCCTTCTTTAACGATGATCCCTGAAAGGAAAGGGAATGGTGTAGGCCTACAATCAGCCATGTTAAACTTGAATAACAATTCTGAAATATATTTGGATTGAGTGACCATAATCCCATCATAATTTTGCTCAATTTCGAGCCCAAAAAATTGTTTTAGAAGCCCCAAATCACTCATTTCAAAGGCATTGTGGAGAGCAGTTTTGATGGTTGAAATGGAAGTAACTATGCTACCTGTGATCAGTAAGTCATCAACATATAAAAAAATGATAATTATATGACCATTATACTTCTGTAAATACACATTTGGATCTGATCTACACCTTTGAAATTTTTGCGAGAGAAGGAAGGCATCCATCTTGGAATACCACTCTCTTGGGGCCTGTTTTAACCCGTATAGTGACTTCTTTAGCTTGCAAACAAAAGATGGATCAGTGATGTAGCCCTCAGGATGCTTCATGTATATCTCCTCATGAATATCTCCATGCAGAAAGGCTGACTTAACATCCATGTTAAGCACTTCCCAGTGCTTGGGTGCTGAAGATGTCTGCCAAAACGAGGCTGATGGAGTCCATTTTTGCAACCTGTGCAAAGGTCTCATGGTAGTCCACACCTTGGACCTGAGAGAAACATTTTACCACCAGCATTGCCTTATATTTTTTAATGCTTCCATCAGCAGTAACCTTGGTCTGAAACACCCACTTGCATTGAACCAATTTCCTTCCTAGAGGAAGAGAAACTAGCTCTCAAGTAGTGTTTTTCTGAAGAGAATTCATCTCTTCATCCATGGAAACTTGCCATCTTGGATCCTTCCGAGCATGATAGTAGGATTTTGGATCTAAACTAATCATCAAATAGCAAGTTTCAGACAGCAAATTATCAGGACAAGAGAGCGCAATACCTACTCTTTGGAAATCAGACCGGGTTCTCCTTGAATCATCTAGATTTCCAATGTTGTCTCCTATGGAGGAGAGTGTCTGTTGACCCCATGTAGGAAGATGATTTTGCACTTCAGGTTCTGATTCAGCATCTAATAATTGCTACACACTGATATCAGAAATCAGAGAATCCAAATCAGGGTCATCACCCCCAATTTCATCATCCAAATATTCAGTAGAATAGGAAGGAAATTCAACAGTTTTCTCCTTCACTAGTTCCACCTCTTGAAGAGGCTCATCGAACTTGACACTTCTCTCGATGATGATCTGTTTGGTATTGATATCCAATAGCTTGAAACCTTTAGATTCATCAGGATACCCAATAAACAAACATTCTATGCTTTGCGGTTGCAAAGCCCTTCTTTTATCAAGCGGAATCCGGGCCCATGCAATGGACCCAAACACCCGTAGGTTTGACACATCCGGCTTGTGTCCAAAGTATGCTTTGAAAGGGGTTTTCTCTTTAACAGATGAGTGTGGAACCATATTCTTAATGTATTCTACAAAATGCATGGCCTCAGCCCACAAATTTGCAGAATCTTCTTGGATTCCAACATACAGGTGGTCATCTCCTTGAGATACCGATTCTTCCTTTTCGCTACTTCGTTCTGCTGGGGAGTGTAGGGAATTGAATGTTAGACCTGAATACCACTTTGGGAGAATATGTGCACAAACTCATTACTGGCATACTCCCCTCCATTATTAAATCTCAATATCTTGATCTTAATCCCAGAGGCATTTTCGATCAAGGCCTTCAATTCAAAAAAAAAATTACTTACTTCAGACTTCTTTTTGAGAAAGAAGACCCATGTGTACCTTCAAAAATCATCAATAAAAGTAAGAATATACCTTGATCCATTCATGGATGTGATAGGCATTAGACCACTGATATCAGAATGTATCATCCCCAATATGCATGTAGCTCAGTTTGCCTTCCCCCGATCGAACTTGTGCTCAGGGTGTTTTCCAATCACATGGCCCTTGTAAATTCCCATGGTTGCCTTGATGACTGGGAGGCCTTCAACCATGGAGTTCTTTTGTAATTGCTGCAAATATTTGAAATTAATATGGCCAAACCTCTCATGCCACACCCTACTAACCTCATTTCCATGAGTTAGCAGAGCGGTGAGCTTTGCATCCGCAACAAAGTGAGAGAACTCGTAGGCTTTTGCATGATGGTTTTCAAGGCCTTTAGCAATGAGTTTTCTGGATGAAATTTATTTTATCTTAACATCATTTGGGCTGAAAGAAACTCTCTTAGGCACTCCTGTATGTGTCATTTGATAGACACTAAGGATATTTGATGCCAGAGATGGTACATACAAAACATTTGAAAAAAAACCATTTTCAAGACCAACAGTACCTTGTCCTTCTGAAATGATGGTGGAATCATCTCCCATGTGGATGGGAATGGATTTTCCAGTCTCCAAGGATGAAAAGGAGTCTCTTTCAGCCATCATGTGGTTTGAAACTCTTGAATCAATCAAGAGTGCTTTGGACTTCGAAGTGATTTCCATGAGAGCATGACCTTTTTCATGCTGTGGTTCCCAATCTTGCTGATCTCTCCTCCGAAATCTCTCCGAAATATTGATGTGATTTCTCTCAAGGAGAGAGGTTGCTTCATCAAGATTCTTCTTCATACAGGCATGTTCAGGGTGGAGGCCCTTCCCGCAATAAGAACACTTGACTTTTTCCTTACCATGGTGCCCTTTTCCTTTGTTCTTCCTTGAGCCGGAAGACTCATCATGCTACTGGTTTTCAACTCTAGGTTTAGGAGCATCAAATTTAGTTTTTGGGTTCTTCTACTGCTTTCCTTTACCCTTCAGATCTTTGGGCCCCAAGACATGGAGGGCTTGATCACGGGAAGATCTAATGATCCCCATCTAGACAAGCTTGTCATGTTCACTTGTTAGGGACTCAAAGAAGGCATTGAGTGTAGGAGTCTTCCATCCAGGGGTTGTGAGATTCCCCGCATGGAATGTAGAAACAAAAACTGAATAATCAACTACAAGCTTGGAGAGTATGGAGAGGATGAGTTAATCATCCTCCTTCTCCACTTTGCATTGCTTCAAGAGTAAAATAGTATGCTTGAACTTTGTGAAAAATTCATTCAGAGTCTTGAAATTGGAGGGTTAGAGAGACATTAATTCATTTTCAAGCTGGTAAACCCTCAAGTCATCATGCTTTCCATATAGAGTTTCCAATTTGTCCCATATTTCTTTTGGAGTCTTCAATCCTGCAAGATGGAAAAAAAGATCCCGGAAAATAGAGAAGCACAAGAAACTGAAGGCTTCATCCTTCTTGTTCAAGAATCTTGATTTTTCTATGGCTGAAATGGGCTCATCTACAGTGTCCATGGTGTCTCTAAAGAGTCCTCTGGAGTGCAGCTAAATCTCCATATCACCTTTCCATGAGTGGAAATTGTATGGAGTTAAAAGATCTACTGAGGAGGCCATCTGGATCTGCTGGAGAAAGTGCTTCACCTATAGAAAACCTGAAAATCAAAATAGAAAGGGCAATGTAAGGTCGTACATCCTGCACATTCTAGGATTTTATCACACCCAGCATAGTCAATCAAGAAATCTTGATCAACAATTTCTTTACTTGGGGTATTAAGTGGTAAGCCTTGGCTTCTGGTGCAGTGCTGGATTTTTGAGCTATCGCTCAATTTTCATGCAGAAATCTGCCAAAAAGCTTGCTTTTGAGAGATATAGCTTCATCCCGCTATGAGCTCTGATACCATATTAATATTACACATTGATCTAGGAACTAAACATCAATCTCATCAAAGATTTATCATCAAATAACTCATGAAATGGTGTAATCGGTCTACAGAATGAGGAGCCGCTCTGTATAATCACACAAAAGAATGATAATACAATACAATGTCATGCTACAAGCATGAATGAATGAGCAATTCAAATCCTCAAGGAGCTTATTCGAATTGAATGAGTGAGTCTAGCTTAATTGAATGTAATCCATAGTCAACACTCCAGTTAACCACTGATCAAAACCCTAATTGACTCAACTGAGCCCTAACTGAAGTCAGAGTGCAATGAATGACTGAGTCCCAACTGAAAGAGATCAGACACATGTCATAGCAATCCAACCATCAAGTGCTAGCACTTCAATGACTCCAATGAACCCTGATGAGGTTAACTGAAGTTGAACTGAACATCAGAAGTTGGTGGAGGCACCCCTGTTGACTCCAGTCCATTAATTAATCATTAAATAATCAATTAAATGAAAGGAGGTGCCTTCATTGCCTGATTAACTGATTGTAACCATCAGTTTAGCAATTAGGTGCATTAATATCACTCAAATCACCCCTGGATTGCTCCAGTTAGCCTCCCCAAATGTAGGAGAACGCTAAGTTAGCCTCCTTGACTGAAGGTAGGCATGGGCGTGACTAAATGATGTCAATTAATTCTCCACTTATGTCAATTATTGTCAATAATACTTAGGATAGTGGTTTAACTAGGCCAATTTGACCAAAAAGAGTGTGTATGGCGGTAAATGTCTCCAACACATACAACTAGGAACCCTTCCTACAAAATTTATTCAACTGTATTGTTGAAATATTCCTCACAAAAATTACCTTTGGAATGCATCTTACCACTCTCGGGTTCCCTTCTTCATCCATGCATTCAAAAGTCTTATGGTAACAATCAAGCTTTACCCTGCAAGATTCTAACCAATCCATTCCAATGAGAATATCATAGGAACCAAGGGGTATAACATTCAGATCTACACAAGTAACCCATCCATTCATCACCAATGGACATTTCTCTACCACTTCACTAACCTTTCTCTTAGTTACATTGGCTAGCTGAACTAACCACGATTTGTTATGCCTTACTTTCTTGAAAGAACAAATATCCACTACTCTAGAAGCAATGTAACTGTGGGTAGAACCAGGGTCAATCAAAATAGAAACAAATTGCTTAGCAATATTACCTCCAACTTCAACCACAGTTGACTGATGATCTTCCTGGCAGTCCTCCAATAGTGCATAAATCCTAGGGATGGCCCTCGCTAATTGACCCATTGTTTCTACCTCTTGAAGGTTGTAAGTTGGCCTTGCACTCTCATTCTCGAGTGGACAATTCCTGCACATGTGGGTTCCTCCACATCTCCAACATTGGAGTGGCTCTCTGATCTGTTGTGGATCTCTTGGATTTTCTCCCACCACTCTGGCTAGATGCTTCTTAGCTTGGAATGGTTGCTTCTGTTGATTCTTGAAGTTGGAAGGTTTGAAACCTTTCTTCCTTTGGTTAGACTTCTCATTCTTTCTGTCCTTCCATGTCTTATGATAGTCATGTTTGCCTCTCCTTTGTTCATAGCAATACTTATCTTTCCTTATTGCTTCTTCCAGAGTTCCAGGTTCATAAGACTCAATTCTATCTTTGTAAGACTGAGGCAATCCACTCAGGAAAAGCTGGATTTTCACTTTCTCATCCTTGTTGTACCTGACATATCTCAATAGCTCCAAGAACTTGTTTGCATACTCTTCCATGGTCTGTTTTCCCAATCTCAGTTCATGAAATTCTTTGATCTTGTCATCATAGTACCTGTCAGAGAGGTAGTTCTACTTAAAATACTTTTGGAACTGTTTGCACACAATTTTCCTTTCATTAATCTTCTTCACTTGCTTGAAGTGCTCCCACCATATGGATGCTCTTCCAGTCAAATTGAAGATGGCTACTCTAGCTTTCATATTTCCTGAATAGTCCTGAACTTGGAAATATTTCTTAATCCCAAGAAGCCAAGCTTCAGCTTCTTGACCATTCTTTATCTCACCATTGAAAATAGGTGGCCTCGCCTTCTTAAACGCATCATGTGAATGGTTTTGATAACGCCTCTTGTTAGGATATTTAGACACTTAGGAGTCAGTTAAGATCGACTTGTGTAATATACCTATTAGGTAAAGTGTGTTTCTTTAGTATGCATTAGTATACATTTGTAAATATTATAATCCATGGTCACGATATGTTCTAGACATATAGTAATCCGATGGTACAACTTCTCTTAGATCATACCTACCATTGATCTGTGGGTTAACACCCTATTGGTCCATGATCTCTATTTAAAGAGCATGGAGGGTCCTTGGCTAGTTGATCGATTATGAGAAGCTCGTGTAACTTTCTTTCTTTTTCACAATAAATTGCTCCAAGTAGCTATTTGGATAGGGCCGTGGACTATTTCCCTCTCGAGGGTTTTAACCACACGACAAACATTGGTGTATTGATTTGTGATTTGTTTGTGTGAGTGGTTTCTCTTGGTGTTTGGTCTTTTGGGAGTACCCTGTGTACCCAAACATGGTATCAGAGCATTTATGAAGAGCCGCTTTCATTTGTGATCAAGATCTAGAACTGGTGTTGTCAACACTTTGAAAGGGTTTCTGGTTCAGGATTTGCTATGCATTTGTGGCCTGTGGGAGTTGTTCCATTGCGACCGGAGCACCGTTTCCATTGGGAAATAGTTTTTGTTTCATCGAAAATTGTTTCTGTTTATTCCAGAAACACCCATTTCGGCAAATGTGAAGGTATAATGTTACAGTGATGGATTTGTTTTTTTTTTTTAAATCTCTCATATTTTATTAGTTGTATTACTAGATATTTATTGTTTGAGTCTCAGACTGTTGCCTTCCCTGGCTGTGTATGCTCTTTTCCGTGCACCTTGAGCGATCACGGTGAATCAGAAACAGAAAGGGAAAGCTTTTTTTCTTACCTTCTCGGCTATGTACGCTCTTTTCCGTGCACCTTGTGCAATCACGGCGAATCAGAAACAACGTAAAAACTTGAAAATGTAGACTTTTTGGGTAAGCTAACCAAGATCTAACCCCATAGTGTGGAAAAGTTTTGTTTGTTTTTGTTTTTCATTTTTTTGTGATTCGCAGGAAAAAAAGGCAAGCACTAAGAAAAAGAGAGAAGAGTTTAAAAAAATTTAAAAATAAAAATAAAAATAAAACCCTTCCTCTTTCCATTCTTTTACGTACCTTTTAAATTTAGCTCACTTGGTCCAAAGTTGCTTTATTCCTTAATAGGTCTTGAGTTAAAATCTTATTGAGTTATTTTTTAGTGCATGCAATTTATATTTTCAAGTTATTTTATTGTAAAAGTGCATCTCACTTAAATAAAATAAAATAAAAAGTGAGTCACTTAAGTCTTTTAATTTATTGCCACACTATTTAAAGTAACATTATTGTAAAAATGAACATCACTTATTCTACAAAAGTGATTCACTTCAAAGCAACTTTATTGTAAATTGATTGTCAAAGGTTGATCTTGGGAAGAGGGGGGTTCTTTTTTTTTAGTTGGTCAAGTTAATATCTACCATGTCACCATTGGGGACATCTTCAACATTTTCTTTGATCAAGCATAACTTCATCATTTAGAATCAGTTTTTAGTGTCGTATTTTCTTAAAACAGCAGTTAGTTTCTGTTCTTTCAGCCATTATTTTCAAGTATGGCCACCCCTTGTGATATTATACTTACCAATTCTAACTATTTCTCATGGAAATCTCGTATGGAGGATGTTCTAAGAATTAGGGGACTTTTTAGAATTACCTCAGAGAAAGAAACAGAACTCACTGATGATGATAAGAAAATAAAATGGGCAAATAGATGTTATGAAGCTCATGGATTGATTAGGATGTCTATCTCTACTGATTTGCGATTCCGCATATCTGGAATTGATGAACCTGATAAAGCTCGGGAAAAGTTGGAATTTGTGTTTGGTAAACACAATGAAATTCGAGGTCATCAACTTGAGAATGAGTTGATTTCTTTGAATCCAAGTGATTTTTCATGCATTCAAGACTATTTATCTAAGTATAAAACTCTTAGAATCTTATGTGAAGAATGCAAGATTAAGAAAGAAGACAAACAATGTATTTATCATATTCTTTGCAAACTTGGACCTACATATTCTATTTTTGTATCTACATTTTACTCCATGGAAAAAACGTTTACTGCAACTAGCTATCAAGAGCCTAGTCTTGAATCCTTTTGTGATTCCTTAATTAGAGAAAAAAATAAGCTCATTCATCTTGGAATAATTAACAATACAGATACATCTGGGAAAGCCTTATTGTCCCAATAGAAAGAAAAGTCCAAGCCTCCCAAGAAACAAAATTTTTGCAATAATAAGCCAAAAAAGGGTCCCAAACCCTCTCAGTGAGCTCCTTCTTTAAAAAATGACAAAGGATCAAAGCCCAAAGAAAAGAAGACTGATTTTCATTGCAATTTTTGTGGGAAAGATAATCATGATGAATCTAAGTGTTTCAATAAGATGGAATCCTTGGAAGCAGCAATGAAGAAGCACCACATCAACCTAGATTCGTCATCAGAATCTACCTTTCATGGACATGCTCTTTGTGCTTCTGGTTACTCTTATACGACATCTTCTTCTTCTACTTCAACTGAATGGCTCATTGATTCTGGAGCATCTTATCCTATGGCTAAGGATCAAGCCATGTTTTCTACTATGCATGAATGTAACACCAAACAAATATTTGTTGGTGATGATAGATCTCTAAGTGTTGTAGGATCTGGAACAGTTCCAGTAGAAAATGATCATTTCATGATGTACTATGTGTTTCAAAAATTTACTGCAATTTTTTATCAGCCTATCAAATCACTCATTCAAGTGAAGGTAAAACTATGACGTTTACACCTCACCAAGTGCTAATTAAGGATTTCAAAAATCCTCAAAATATCCTTGCTAGTAGAACTGTTGATGATATTACCAGGTTGTACAAATTTAACAACTTTGGGTCATCACATTTTCCTTCAGTTTTTGTTGCTCATAGTGATAACTTCAGCAAACTTTGGCATGAGCGATTTGGTCACTTAAATTATCGCTCATTGCAACAACTATGTAAATACAATATGGTGACTGGTGTTCTGATGGTATCTTGCAAGGATGGTGTTTGTTTTGGTTGTGTACTCAAAAAACATCATCGGGACAGTTTTGACAAACATGCCTCTTGGCACGCCTCGGTTCCCTTGGAGCTTGTGCATAGTGACTTGTGTGGTCCTCTTCCATCTGCTTCCTTTTCTAGTTTCAAATATTTCTTAACTTTCATTGATGACTACTCCAGATGCACTTGGGTTTACTTCCTAAAACTTAAGAGCGAAGTATTTAACATGTTCTTGGCCTACAAGGCCCTTGTTGAAAAACAATCTGGTCATCAAATTATTAAGTTAAGATCTGACAATGGAGGAGAATATGTTAACAAAAATCTCACTACTTTCTGCACTAAACAAGGAATCCAACAACAGCACACGGTTCCATATACACCACAACAAAATGGTGTAGCTGAACGGAAGAACCGCACTTTAAAAGAAATGGCTAATTGTATGATCCAATCTAAGGGAATAAGTCTTCAATATTGGGCTGAGGCCATAAATTGTGCAAATTACATAGTTAATCACACACCCACTAAAGTTTTACAAGGTATAACACCGGAAGAAGCATGGAGTAAAATTAAACCAGATGTAAGTCACTTCCGTGTGTTTGGTTGTGAAGCTTGGGCTCACATCCCAGATGAAAAACGGAAAGCATTGCAGCCTAAAAGTGAAAAGTGCATATTTGTTGGATATTCTGAAGATGTAAGAGGTTATAGACTTCTTCAGCTACATTCTCATGATATAATCAGTAGAAGAGATGTTAAATTTGATAAAAATATCTTGGCCTGCGAGCCTAACTTGGAGGGTGTGCCATCTTTGGCCGGTGAGCCTGATTCGGCGGTTGTGCCTTCTTCTTCTTCTTCTTCTTCCAAATTCCTTGACAGGTTTTCAACTCTAGTTTCTGATGATGACATTGAGGATGAAAATCCACCTCCGCCTGCTCCTGTTCCTCTAGTTGCACCAGCAACAATGCTTCCTCGATGGGTCCATTCAAAATGCGAGGCAGCTGGTGATCTTGTCGGTGACCCTAGAGATCAATGTCTAACACGTTCTCAGTTTCAGTGAGCCTCTTCTCTTTTGGCTCAAGTTTCCGAGAATCATGATCCAGAAACTTTTGCAGAAGCTTCAAGAAATCCAAATTGAGATACATTTATGGATAAAGAATATTGTTCCTTAATGGCGAATGATACTTGGGATTTTGTTCCTCTTCCAAAAGGAATAAAACTTGTCAAATGTAAATGGATCTACAGAACTAAGTATGCATCAGATGGAAGTGTTGAAAGACTTAAGGCAAGGTTAGTTTCCAAATATTTTTCCCAAGTTGAAGGGATTGACTACAATGAAACCTTTGCCCCTGTCGCAAAAATGAACTCCATCCGCCTTGTTCTTTCCCTTCCAACCTTACATAACTGGGAATTCCATCAAATGGATGTCAAGTCTACCTTCTTACATGGTGATTTACAAGAGGAAATTTACATGGAACAACCTCCTGGATATGTTCAGAATAACTCTAGCCTTGTCTGTTGCCTTAAGAAATCCTTACATGGCCTTAAGCAAGATCCTAGAGCTTGGTATGCCAAAATGGATATCTTTCTCCTTGACACTGGTTTTTCTAGATGCCATTTTTACCCCAATGTCTATACCAAGAAATTAGGAAACCATCTCATCATACTTGTTCTTTATGTTGATGATCTTATCCTTACTCGTAGTGACCCTAAACTTTTAACTCATGTGAAATCCAGTCTTAAGCAAAATTTTGAAATGTCAGACTTAGGACAATAGCATTATTTTCTTGGTCTCCAAGTCTTGCAAACCAAAGAAGGAATCTTTCTTTCTCAGTATAAGTATTCTTGTGACCTTCTTCATCGCTTTCACATGGAAGATTGTAAACCAGCCCCTTCTCCCTTCCAGTCTAGAGTCAAAATTTTTGCCACTTGTACTTCCCTTGAAGTTGATGCCACCTTGTATCGACAACTTGTTGGTAGTCTCTTATACTTGACTCATTCCCGTCCTAACCTTTCCTTTGTCATTGGTTGTGTTGCCCATTATATGCAAACACCTCATGAAAGTCACTAGAAAGTAGCAAAAAGAATACTTCGATATATTCAAGGTACAATTCAGTTTGGGATTCATTACAGTATAGCGGGGGAACCTTTGTTGGTTGGTTTCACTGATTTAGACTGGGCCGGCGATCCTGGTGATCGAAAGTCTACTACAGGTTATGTTTTTAGTCTGGGATCTAGACCTATCACTTGGGCTTGTAAGAAACAACAAGCTCTTGTTCTTTCTTCAGCAGAAGCAAAATATCAAGCCGCAGTTAATTCCAGTTAGGAAGCTTTATGGCTTCGACAGATCCTTTCAGAGTTTGGATTCAAGCAGCAGCAGCCTACTCCACTTTGGTGCGACAATCAAAGTGCCATCAAGCTTTCCAAAGATCCAGTTCTACATCAACGCAGAAAACACATTGAGATACACATGCACTTCACCGGAAATCTTGTTCATGATCGTGTTCTTGAAATGCTCTACTACCCTACAGATGATCAAGTTACCGACATCTTCATGAAGTCTCTTACAGAAGCAAATTTTTCTAAACTTTGATCTATGTTAGGAGTTCAAGAATGTGTCCTTAAGGGGGGATAGGCTCTAATGCCTCCTTCCTTCTCCTAATAGTGTCACTTTTGTAAATCCTTCAATCCTATCCCAAGTTGGTCTTAAGGGGGGATGTTAGGATATTTAGACACTTAGGAGTCGGTTAAGATCAACTTGTGTAATATATCTGTTAGGTAAAGTGTGTTTGTTTAGTATGCATTTGTAAATATTCTAATCCAACGGTCACAATATGTTCTAGACATACAGTGATATGACGGTTCAACTTCTCTTAGATCATACCTACCATTGATCTATGGCTTAACACCCGATTGGTCCATGATCTCTATTTAAATAGCATGGAGGGTCCTTGGCTAGTTGATTGATTATGAGAAGATCATGTAACTCTCTTTCTTTTGCATAATAAATTTCTCCAAGTAGCTATTTGGCTGGGGCCGTGGACTGTTTCCCTCTCGAGGGTTTTAACCATGTGACAAAAATTGGTGTATTGATCTGTGATCTGTTTGTGTGAGTGGTTTCTCTTGGTGTTCGTTCTTTTTGGAGTACCTTGTGTACCTGAACCTCTTCCTCTCATTCCTATGAGAAGAGGAACTTGAATCACTAGTGGATCCTTTAGAGTTAGATGACTCACTAGGAGATCTCTTTCTCCTTCTAGTAGTGCTCTTACTTCCTTAAGGCCTTAATTTTTGGTCCCCAGAGTTCATCCGCATCTGAATATTTGTTAGAATTTGCGGCATGGCTACATTCAGTTGATTCTGCTCCTCTTAAGCCTTAACCAACCTCTTGTTGTCTGCCCTGTAGCTCTGCATCTCCACCCTGAGGCGTTTTATGGTGGCTGCAAAATCTGGTGGAGTATCTTGAAACCTCCTCCCATTAGACTATGTCTTAGCATTTCCAAATCAGAAATTTTCCCCCATAGCATCCTCCTCATGCTCATAGGGATCATGTGCATTATTCATGTCGTAGGTTCTCATGGCTGAGCCAACAACCCACTCTTTCAAAATGTACTATGACTCTGCAAAATGTGTTATCAAACACCATTTGTTAGATACACAGTAATTGAAAATTAAAACCATTTACTTACTGTCACCTAGCCTATCTAGGCCCAATACTGTAATCGACAACTTTGTTAATTGTTCAACTCGCCCCTTTCAGGCTCGACGCTGCAACCCACAACGTTGATACCACGCTGTAGTGTTGGCACCGTTCTATAGATACCACTATGTAACATACTACAATGTTGGTATCTGAGGATATTCTTATCCTTAACACTATCCATACTGGTCCATCTAGGCCCAATGCTGCAACCAGCAACTCTGATACCACTCTGTAGTGTACTACAGGGTTGGTATCATAGGATGTTCTTATTTCCTCTAATTATTTGTCATGGACCATCCAGACCCAATGCTGCAACCAGAAGCTCTAATACCACTCTATCACATACCAATACCCCATAATCATGTGGAATTAAAAATTTCATCAAGAACTTTTAATGTTCATCGAAATACATGGCATGGCCGCGAACCACTTCTCGACATTTCCAACACTGTCATGCTCCCTCCCGTCTTCCACTAATCAGTTCAACGATATGCAAGGAAATATCTCATAGAAGATCAAACGGTGGAGAGAAATCGCGATGGAAACCAATGATCACAAATGGTTATGCATATGGAATCAAATTAATGGCTCAGGATCTTCCCACAAAAATTGACACCATGAAAAACTTGTGTTGCAGGATCGGGAATTGTGGACATCGCGATCCCACATCTTGAATTCCGCATTCCCGCATCCCGCATGTAGAAATGACCATTGCAGAAGTCGAAATCTGCGAAGGCGCATCCCACATCTCGTAAGTTGCGGAAAGGTGCGTTGCGGAACGAAAACTGTGGAAAGCCGTAATTCACAAAAAGACATCTCTGCATCCTAGATACTGCAATTGTGGAAAGGGAATTACAAAAAGGAGATTACGGAGGTCCAAATATGCTGAAGGATGTCTTCCACATTTTACATCTCGCCTGTGGAATAAACCATTGCGAAAGAAGGTTTCTGCTCAAAAATTCGACCTGCTAATCGAAGTCTTTGAATAGACTTGGCCATCCAGGCCAACATCAATACGGTATTCTAACCCTGCAACTTAGTTTAATAATGCATTGAAGGAAACATACATAGATGCCTATAATTGCAGTTATTAAAAGGAACAATTCATCAATTCAACATATCCAACATGTTCATCATATTCCATCAAGCAATTACAATGCAAGAAATACAATTGCAAAGATTAACATGGACAAGAACACTTATCTTGAGAATAATTCATCCCCCAACCAGCTATGTCGTTGCAATGTTCCAGCCAACCATAGGCCAGTGCGCTCATCAATCTCACTGCCACCACTGATTTGGGCATGATTTCCTCAAGGAATAAGGTAACACTAGCAAACTCATACATATCCAAGGGTGCAACAAAACTCAGCCAAGCCAACACAGTTGGGTTTATCAAGATGCAAGGGAAAACAAACCAACAGATGGGTTTCACAGGCCACTCAACTAAGCCATCTCAGAGTTGGTTTTCACATACTGTTCACAATCAAGCCAACATATGGTTTTATTAGATAGTACACAGTCAAGACATCTCACTGTTGGGTTTATCAGGCTAACTAGCCAAGCCATCATTCACAGTTGGGTTTATCGGACTGTCCACCCAAAGGTTACTCACAAGGTCAAACGCAACAAGACACAGCCAATCCAACAGAGGTTTTATCAAGATACCATCCAAGCCATATTTCTAGTTGGGTTCATCAGGATTCTAAGGCAATGGGCAGGAAGAACTGCTTAGCTGTTAAGAACCCATGTCAACCCTCCCCTTTATTTTGTTAGTATATTTTATCGAACACATATGCTTTGTAAGTCGTCCCATCAGTATGTTGTATTATACAAAATTCATGGGGAGTAAGTAATAGTTGTTAAGTTGTCTAGTTATTATGTTGCATTATCCCACATTCATGTGGTGTAATAGTTTTTTAGATTAGACTTAGTATATAAGTATGTACTAAGGTTAATGAAGGCATCGAAGAGTTGTTTTGTATTGAGCTTGCTCAAAGGAGGTTTCCCCCTCGAAGTGGCCCGCGATCAATAAAATATTGTTTGTGCTCCAATATTTATTTTATATCATGCATTCCCATTTTTATTGTAGGAGGTTCTCCACATCTGGTATCAGAGCACTTTGCTGGGAACAAGTGGAAATTTTTATTTTTTTTGGAGAAAAAAAAAAGGGGGTAAAAATGGGTGGTGACTTTCACATCCATTTTTAAAATTTCTATGGAGATTCAAGAAAAACAAGTTACATATTTGAATTCCTCTTTAAAAAATATGCAGTTTCAAAAAAACAATCATCTCATTTGGTGTTCTAAAAGTGGAGATATCGCGGATTTAAAATCAGCAATTTTTCAGAATTTCAGTGACGGCCGCGAAAATTGCAGAGCGAAAATATTTTGACTGGGTGCCCAGATTTCTATTCTGATTTCGTTGGTAGAAGCAGAGTGGTTGTTCTAGTTCTAGAAATAGGCTATAATAGCGATTCTAAGTAATATAGATTGGGTTATGCTCATTTTAAAAAAAATTGTCTCCAAAACCCTAGCTCTAATTACGGGTTTTTGAGCATTGGGTGGAATTTCTGCTACATTTTTTTTGGTACTATGCTTATTGTAGTAGTTCTTCTTCTTACAGCGGTATTTTTCATTCGGATCAGGGAATAAACCCTATCCGCTTAACTGTGGGAAGTACTTGGGCATAGCCCTAAAACTCATTGTGAGGAGTACCACAGGAACCCCGAAGTAACTGGCCATTGAGAGGACCTGCCAAGCAAAAAGAGCAACGACCCCCACTAGATTGACTAGATTCCCATTTGTGAAGAAAACCAAAGAGCTGTCGTTTTTTTCCAAGCGGTTAGTAGTTTTGCCTGTGCTGTGAAGTAAGGGGTACTGCCCCAATACTCAAGCCTGAGACAGCCTTAGTGGCCAAGTGACTACCTTTGAACCATTAGGAAGCTAAATGTACCTAGGATCCATATCTATTTACAATTGATAACACGCAGAATTTTAGAATTGTCACAGATCATTTACCTCAATTCAAGTTGATAAAGCACAACTTTCTAGCACCACCACAATCATTTCTTCAGACAAAAAAAAAATATTCAGAAATACATTCCTTGATTTAGCTATGTTTCCCTTGAAAATTCACTGTAACCCATGTCATTCCATTCTACATATTTCATTCATTGAGGACCCTATCCCAATTCCACTTCCCGAAGCCTGAAATTCCATCTCCTTCTTTCACCCCACTTCTGAAATTCACATTTTTTGTTTTCTTATCCATCAGAAAGTGTCCACAACCTAGTTACTCACTCACGTTTTTCCCAACTCAAAATTTTCCTTTTCTAAAACCCTCTCTGTTTTTGTTTTTACACCAATTTCAAAAAACAACAAAACAAAACAAAACAAACTTACTTATGGTTGTCCCCTGTGCAAGAGCAAATAGACAAATGGCAGAAGAACTTGTCACCCTCAAGACCAAACTCACAGATCTTGATCAAAGAATTCTCAACCTCAATCTTTAGTATTCATCCATGAGCAACCGGAAACAACCTGAGTCTTCTGCATGCACTGCATTCTCTCTTCCAACAACTTTTGTGGACCGAAGATTGAATTCCCTTGCTTCAATGGTGATGATCCAAGTGGATGGATACACAAGGGAGAACAATACTTTATTATGCATAACACTTTTGATGTCACCAAAGTCCCACTTGCATCATTTCATTTGGAACATGAAGCCCTTCAATGGTTCTGTTGGTACATCAAGGATCATGATAAGCCCCAATGGACAGATTTTTTCGAACTCCTTTTGCACCGATTTGGCCCTAGTGGTTTTGATGAATTCACAAGAGAACTCACCAAAATTCACCAGACTGGCACTGTGAGAGAGTATCAGATAGAATTTGAGACCTTATTCAAGCACACAAAAATATTTTCTGATGCATTCTACAGTAGTTGCTTTATCAGTGGTCTTAAGGATACAATCCGATCTGACATTACAATGTTCTGTCCCAACACAATGATGGAAATCCTAGGGTGGATAAGTTGGCGGAGGACAAGATCAGGGCTCAGTAATGCCCCAAATCCACTTTTATTCCATTCAAAAATATGGTTCCCCAAAGACATCCAATCCCTCTGACTCCTAGAACCACTCCGATCAAGCATTTTTCTGAAGCCAAGATGCAGGCACATAGGGAAAAAGGACTTTGTTATAATTGTGATGATAAATTCACCCGGGGACATCAATGTACTGAACACAAGCCCTATTTCTTGGATGTGGCTTCTCTGCCTGCACTTGAAATATGTGATACTGCTCAGGATCCAGTAGACAAGCTATTAAATTGAGCACATAGATCTGTGGACAAACACACAACTCACAGGATAGATCACACAATTTACTTAGTTATTGAAGAATGAAACAGTGCAAAAATGGCTTGCAGCTGTGAATGATTTTCATTAATCAAAGAGTAATTAGATAGATAATTACAATGAAGTATAATGGCTTTAATATCCACAAGCAATTTGAATCCACATGAGGAAATTCAAATTGATTAGACTCTACTTGACTGTAGGTAACTAAGACCTTGTCTAAATCACTATCGAAGGACTCAATAGTTAACTGACCTTGTCTAAACCAGAACCAGAGTTCATCAGAGTTATAAAACACAACTCAAGTGTTACATTCAGTGTTAACTAAGGCTAACTAACTGTGGTAGGTGAGAAATGTACCCCTCCTGAGTTCAGTCAAGTAAACCTAGCGCTAACTGAATGTAGAGGACTAGAACTGAATGTAACTAACTCCTAACTTAGCTTAACTAGTCATCAACTGAACTGAACTGACCTTGGTTGGTTTCAGCACTCCCAATGGCTCCTAAATTGTAAGGATTGGTCTAGGAGGCTCCTAAACTGATGTAATCAAGTGCAATCAGTGGAAGTGAGCCTCAATTAGTGTTCCCCACACTTTAGTAACTGAAACATGTGCCCCAATTAGGTCAAGTGGACCCAATGGTCTTAATGACTATAAATAGACTGGATGGACTCCCGATTTAGACATGACTCCCGATTTAGACATATGACCAAATTGGACAAGGGAGGATTAATAATCCTAACACCCCCCCTGAATCTTAACTTGGACAATCTGTGGGCCTTGGTAACTAAGACCATAGGTCACCTATGGCATCAAGTAAAGGAAAGTAACTGCTCAAAAACAAGATGCTAGGGAAAAACCACATGGGAAAAAAATGCCCCCCTCTAATTTAGCAGGTAGAATTAGGATCAATCTGGTTCTTCTATGCATAGGTATCCTGGGGCCTGGCATGTGAACCTATCCATCATTATGTATGGAGGAATCTTCCTCTTTGGAAGAAGAATGGTATGCTCAATTAAATCAGAAATATAGACAGCTGCCAGATGAAGACTGGACCCATGTAGAGCAACTGAAGTCAACTGATAAGTGAGAAAATGTTCTTGAGGATGTGAGGAACACTCAAGAAACTGATATGTTGCAGCCATGAACAGCAAATCATGAGTGGTAAGAACAGCCCCAAGTGTTAGGAGCAAGTGTCCAGGCGGATGCAGAAAATCTTCCTCTTTACTAGTTCTGTGAGGAGATGATCATGTGATCAATGGTAGAGAAGCACTGGGACTATTGAGAGTGAATGCTTGAGCTCCATATTCTGATATAGATTCTAAAATAGCTAATGAATCACATAATAAAATATCAGCAACCTCATATGAGGAAACTAACACCAAATCCCCATCAGCAGTTTTGAAGAGAAAGTGCGGTACTTGAATTTTCACACCGGAATTGGTGAGAGCAGCTAAAAGCATGAATGAAAGCTCTTGGATTTTAAAATATGAACCAAATAATATCAGATCTAAATAGGTTCAAAACAGATCCAAAAACTGTGAAATGGAATCAAATCCCCAACAGCAGTTTTGTAGGAGACTTGCGGTACTTGTTTCTTCACACCGTTAATGCGAACACCTATAAGCAGTACTAAAAGATTATGAATTTGATATATTAAACCAAGAAATATCAGATCAGATCTAAATAATATCATATCAGATCCAATAAGGTTAATATCATATTCAAATAAATGGTTAACCGAGACGGTGGATGCACAGCTTTCTTCTTCTTCAAAATTCTGATTTTTGGTGCATGCAATCCTACAAGAATTTGCTGAAAAATCTAGATCATGGGGAGAAAATGGATCACTCTAGTAATCTAATATTTCTTCAAAAATATCCAAGGTATCACATATTTTCACACCAGCACCAACATTAGAGGGAGAAAAATCAAATTTCTCTTCACTTTTGGAAGCAATTACTAGTAAATTTTGCACATAATTTAAAGGAAAATCACCAGTGAATGTTTGCATGGAAGTGTACCAGTATTTTTATTCAATATAAGATATTCAAATGTCTTCTTCTATTTCAGCAATATGAGGAGATGAGATATCATAGATCTCATAAACTTTCGGAGCATCAGGAGAAGGAGTCATTGCATGGAGACTGTCTTCAATTCGAATTGATTGTGTAGAAGCTTCTGCTTCTTCTTCATCTTGAAAAACTTCATTAGAGAGAGTGGAGGCTGAGAATTTTGGATCAAGAGTACTTATGGTGCTGGATATTCTCTCCAAAATGCTATTATGATCCTCATCAATCACGCCAAAGGTTCTGTCCAATCTTGTCCAGAGTTCCTTCAGGTCTTCAATAGATCTACTGAGGTAGCGCAAGCTACGAGAAAGACCCATTGCTATTGTTCCAAAAGCTCCATCACTTTTATTCATCCAGTCAATCTCACTAAAACACTCTTTACCGAGTCCAATAGACACCCAATAGAGACCTTGTCTCATCAGAGATGAAATCATCTTCTTCTTCCATTCTAGATAGTTTGAGGATAGGGTGAGAAGAGGAATTGATGAATCCATTCGAAGTTGTACCTACAAAAAACACAAAAGGGGCACCATAAGGTCAACAACATACACATTTCAGGTTTTCATCACACCTAGCATAGTTGATCAATATTGATCAACAATTCATTTACTTGGGGTATTAAGTGGTAAACCTTCTGCTTCTGGTGTAGAGTTGGAAGGAGCAATTTTGCTCAAAAATGATCCAATATGAGATCTAAGGAGGAGAAGCGCCTTGTCCGTTGAGGCTCTAATACCATATTAAATTGAGCACATAGATATGTGGACAAAAACACAACTCAGAGGATAGATCACATAATTTATTCAGTTATTGAAGAATGAAATAGTGCAAAAATGGTTTGCAGCTGTGAATATTTTTCATTTATCAAAGAGTAATTAGATAGATAATTACAATGAAGTATGTTACGGAGAGAAATTCCTATGGCTTGGGGTACCACAATAGACAGCTTGACTCTAGAAATCAATCCTTTCCAATATGCAATAGAAATTAAATGTCTACCACTAAAGGATCAGACTTTGTACCTTATTCCGGACGGTTGAAGTAGATCCCTGTTGAGCTTTCCAACTTCAGCTTGAATTGATAGATTACTTCCTCAACAACAAGTAAACAATATAAGCATTCTATATGTCATGGTGTTAGATCTATTCTACCATATATAATCAATAATGTATAAGCATTTGACATAATGCAATGGATAAAATAATCATTCAAACACACATTATTGGACAGGAAAAGATATTTCTATTAATATAAATCAGGGATTACAAGATACAACCTTTGTCGACACGTCTGCGAACCGGAGAAACTGAATCCCCCACTTGGGCCTCCACCACTTCAATCCTCCATCTCTATATAGCAAGCTCACAAGCAAAAGGAAATCTTGGAAAGAACACAAAAGTGCTCCAAGGGACAAAGGGATGCAGACTCAAGCACAAGTTTCGGCAACAATGGACTATAGCTTCTTTGCTCTCAATTCTCTCTTATTCCTTCAATGTACCAAGGGGTTCCTTATATAGATTTTCAAAGGGGTAATGAAAGGTCAAATCCGAGCGATCTCAAGGCATAGGGAAGGCCAAGAGTCAAGTGAGTCGGATCCATGTCAAGGAAAACTCCAAAAGGATTTGGATTTTGTACCCATCCCGATGTATGCGGTTTTAGTGGTCAAACCCGCGTATATACGTGCTTATAAGTTTAAAAGTCACGTGTATCATTTTTCACATGTTTTTAGGGATGGTTAAGGAAACATCAAAGGACAAAAAATGGTCCATGGGGTCTAAGGAGTCTGCAGCGGGACAGGGAAAGGCCATACAAAGTGTGATTCACCTGGAGTGGTGAAATCAGCTATAACAGATGCCCCCTAATGTGTGAGGCCAGAGGGGTCATACGATGGCCGAAATACATTATAAGTCCATCCCAGAAGTGGAGTGATGAAGGATCCCAAATGGAAGACCAGCCACCCAATCAGTATAGTACAATAATACAACTCTACACATAACTGCAAATACATATAGCAGTCCCGGATACATAAGAGTACAATGGCCATGAATATGCATGATACAATATATCACATAAGTGGTCATCGCCACGTACAATATACATAGATCAAAATCTCCATGATGAATATGTACAAAGGACCATGATCTCCATAATGGCTGAAGATATATAACAGATCAAGATCTCCATAGTGGCTGGAAATATCTGACATATACTGGAATCAAGTCACGAGAGCTGAAATCTCATGAACACTGGCATGATCAAGGAGGTAGCATATAAGAGATGCCACCAATCTGGAAATTCTTCTACACAAACTGCTACGAGTACATGTCCTACTATGCGAATAGAGGTGTCGAGGTCGAACATAGTAGGCCATCGTCTGATTACCGGTCATTAATGTATACTGTTAACAGACGTGAGATCACCCACCGATGATGAAAATGGGAATCAAGGTACTAGAGTGCAAACTAACAAGTGTGAATAAATGTGTTGAGGTTGAACACTTCAGAGGATCCATCGATCAGGGGACATTGATGTATTCCCAAAAACTGTCGATGGTGAGAGAACCTGCCACTGATGAATGCAAATCTCAAGCCACTCAAAATGACTCTAGATTCCAATCCCAGAATAAATGATCTGAAGTCTATGGGATGAAATCCGCTGGAAGGAGGGCATTTAGGCATCCCCCATCATCCAACACGAGGTACTCAGCAAAGCTGTATAATGTGGAAGGACTCAATCATAAGCTGCACGAACCAGTAACTGTACCGGGAATGGCCGACATGCAAAGTCAAGAGAACTAAGGAATGGTCAACTCAGGCTTCAAATTCCTTTGAACAAGAGCATAACGACATATGGTGACTGACTAAAGGTAGCACAGACTCGATATACAAACTGGGACATCTCTGTGACACAGGAGGCATCGACAGAGTCTCCATAGGGACTGGAAGCTTAACCAGTCGATGGAGATAAACTCATATAAACGAGTACAGCTCCTAAAGTCAAACTATAACCCAACCAATGGATATGATATACAGTGCTCTGTTCAAAGGTGACACGACTTGACAGCTGCCACAGATAACATCTTTCCTTGTCTGGATTTTTGGTTTTTTTATTTTTTTTGGACTTTTTCAGTTATTTAAAAAGCTTGAAAAAAGAATAAAATAGCTTTATAGTTACACACCAGGAGGAGACGAGTGTCATAAGGGAAAAAAAACTAGTTCCAAGCAGTGGAACATACCTATGCTCAATACAAGGATACATGTGTAGGATATCGACACTCGGGGGAAAATCCCCTCCCGGTAAAAAGGGAAACAAGTTGCGAAGGATATAAAAAAATGGCTCTGCATGGCTAGACATAAAGCTCAATAAGGCTATATGGCTGAAATGCAATGTCAGGGAAGTCGGCATAAAGCTCAATAAGGCAGGAAAAGCTCATGATAACGCATTCACAACTTGACATGAGGGAGTCCTGAGGGGAATAGGATAGCAAAAGATCAAGAGGAGTATGAGGCTCTTGCGAAATGTCATGGAAGTACTATACAATGGACTCCCACACCCTATAAGAGAAAACGTCAGCATGGGAAACAAATGAAAATAAGGCGCTAACTAGGGTACCTATGTGAGGTGGAGTTCTACCACTCATATCATGCCACTTCTAAAATAGCAAGAAGGTTCTGTGACATAACAGAGTGGGTTTGTACCTAAGGTCATGCTGAGATGGTCATAAGGTTATGCAAAATACAGACGGTGATGAAACCTAACCTATATGCCAGTTTAGATATGATACCTAAGATCGGCATGAACGGGTCAATCCAATGGCTAAAACGACACTGAAAAAGGTCCTCTACATCATGAATTATGTCAAAAACTGTCCAAAATGGTTAGAAAATATCGAAACTATAGGAAAGGGGGTAAAAATTTTCAAATATTTGAAAATTTTCTATAAATAGTAAACAATTCAAAATATTATAAAACATTTGAAACTTTTACCCATTTGAGCTCTGATTTTCAACAGCGAATTCCAGGAGATCCAGCCGGTGGAATCCACTACCGTTTCTTCCAGGTATTTACTCATGCTCTTCTCTTTCATTTTGATGCAATTTTTATGAAATTCCATGGTCAATTAGGCTTTCTAGGCCACCCTAAAATGGCCGATGCGGCCCATGCGGAAGTCAAGGTTTTTTCCGCATATAGGGATGGATATATGTGGAAAATGCCCTCAAACCTGCGTACATACATGGTTGTTTTGAAAACAGTCGTGTATGAGGCCGTGCATAAGGTTTTTTCAATAATCTAATGGGAAAATTTGCAATTTCTTGTGCAGGATGGTCCTAGAGTGAAGAGAGCGTGAACATGGTGAGGTAGAGGAAGCAGTAAGGGCCAATCTAATGGCTCAACAAGCTCTACGTGCATGCGTACTCTACAAGTTTTGGTGTCTTGGTGGTTTGAGGGCCAAACCAAGACTATTATAGATGCTGGTGGATTACTGGGATCCAGACTCAGAGTCCTTCCATATAGATGGGATGTCCCTCACCATAGAGGTGGAGGACATATACTTCATTGCTGGGCTTTCTATACGAGGGGAAGTGGTGAACCTTCGTTCTCATGGTGGGCCAGGAGGTGGCCCGACTATCGATGAGTACATTGCGGTGTACTACTTTCCAGACACAAAGAAGGTGGGGAGTCAGGTCCCTACCAACGCTATACAGGTGCTGGGCCTAAAGGCCATACTATTGACATTGGGCAGGATAGCAGGCTTGGCATCACTCCACCAGGCCTCGTGGCCTCTGATGTTCTATGCCATGGAGTGCATGAGACCCACGATTTATGACTGGAGCACTACACTATTGAGCAACATGAAACATCAGCTCAGTGAGTGTAAGGCAGGTAGAGTGCAGAAGTTCAGGTTTAGCAATATTTTGAGCACATTTTTCTTCGATCATGTTCCAGGATTGATCCCTAGAGTGGACGTTCCTCTTCATGGGGTTTGAGATCCAGCCCAACGGCATTGGGAAGATGCTATGCGGAGACTGGGGGGTGGTAGGGTGGCCAACCCATATCCGACTGACTTCTTTTCGTGGTGGTGATGACAGATAGTTGCCATCAATGACTACCCCTATGCAGCGATAGATTTTCGGGAGGACTCGGACATGCCGCTACCACCAGGATCAGCATATGGCGATATAGGTGACGAATCTCGACCCTCTCTTTTTAAATTTTGAGTTATTTAATTTTTTTTTGTGTTTTCTTGATTATATGGAATCAAAAAGACATATTTTTGCGTGATAATACATAGTGACATCTACCATTTGTGTGCAGATGTGGGACCATGGTGGCCAGAGGGATTCCCTCGTCATAGACGGAGGGGAAGAGGAGATGAAATCACGGGTGTGGATGTGGAGCAAACGCTCCAGGGAATTCATACCAATTTTGTGAGTCTGATACATAGGGTTCCCATGGCGCAAGTCGAGGACTTGCCTGAGGCTATGCAGCAGCAAGTGGTGGGTGTACCATGCGCATGGGTGCGACTATTTCGACGGCTAGCTAGAGTTGTAGTGACCTTCCATGATCACAACCCTCCTCCTGCTCCACAGGATTAGACACCTGGGAGTGTATACATTTTGTACTACCATGTATTATATGCTGGTGGCTCGAAAGCCCCAATTTTGTATCATGACACTATGTATTATCACATTTTGGATGTATATATAAAAAAATTTATCGTGATCGGTTTATTTATTTACATGTGTACAAATTGTGCTTGTGATTAATTTATTGTGAATGAAACAAATGCCAATCTAACACATAGTTAGCATATGAGTCAGCAACTTGATTATTATTTCTTGGAATATGTATATATGTTATATTGTCAAATTGTCGTTCTAACAATCTCACACATAAGAATCTTCTCAATAACGTCGGATCTCTAACATGCTACAAACCATTGAGCTATGACACTACTAACTCCGAATCAAGACGTACCTCAAGAGAGAGAACGCCATGTGAAATGGCATCCCATAGATGCTCGATAATGGCACTGTATTCAGCAACATTGTTGGAAGATGGCCGTAGACATACGCCAACTGAAGATAGTACCTGACCCATAGGAGTATAAATCATCCAAGCAGCAGAGGCTGAGTGTTGAGTGTGACGGCTTGCACCATCCGTGAATCCTATGTAGGTGGAAGATTCCATTGACATCTGCCAAAAGAAACGGAAACTAATCACAAACCCGATCATGATAAGAAAAAGACCTAACTATGCAAAGTTGTACAATAATATACAATAAGCAGCCTTGGTTGGAGATCATGCATAGTATTTCTTGAGATAGAGCCCATTTCTAGGCTCCACCAAGGCTGTTCCTTCGTAATCCACTAACTCATATGCACCCTTCTCTAACACACTCTTGACCACGTAAGGACCACACCACATAGGATTAAATTTCCCTGCCCCCAAGGGTTCTTTCAGTTGATCCCACAAAAGGACCAAGTCTCCTTCACTACACCTCCTTGGACGGACAGATTTATTGTACTAGACCTTTACACGATGTTTATTGACTTCTAGAGCCACCAAGGCATCCCGACGCTACTCATCAAGTTGCTCAAGGTGAACCAAATGCTCCTCCAATGGGAAAGTGTCCGGTAAGAGTTCTACAGCTAGCTTCAAAGAAGGAATCTCACATTCAATCGGCAATATCGACTCCACTCCATGTACAAGTTGATATGGAGAAAAACCAGTGGCAGTATTAACATCGGTTCGATATGCCCACAAAGCAGGATATAACATGATGTGTCAATTGTTCTTGCTTTGTGCAATGGTTCATTGGAGAATGGATTTGAGTGATTTATTCACTGCCTCTACCTGTCCATTCGCTTGAGGGTAGTAAGAAGAGGAATGCTCTTGCTTATACCCTAACTTTGATGCCAACTCTTCCATCATACGGTTCTAAAAGTATGAGCCATGGTCAGTGACAAGCTCTTTCAGAATCCTGAACCGAGTAATAATTTGGTTGAATACAAAGTGAGCGGCTGTCTCACCGTCGGATTTTTCTGTAGGCATAGCCTCAGCCCATTTCATGAAGTAATCAACAGCCACTATAATATGATGGTTCCCCCCAGCCGAAGCTGGGTTTCAATCCATAAAATCGAGCCCCCACTTAGTGAAGGGACCGGCGGTGATAATGGGATGTAACGGGGCAGGTTTCAAGCGCATATTATGTGTGAACACCTGGCAAGGGTGGCACCTCTTGATCGCATCAACACAATCCTTAAAGATCGACGGCCATAAATAACCTGCTCTTAAAATCTTTTGAGCTGTAGAAATCCCAGATAAATGACCACCACACGCCCCTCCGTGGCAATCATTCAGCACTACCTCAGCCTCTTCATGAGTTAAACAATGTTGTAAAATGGAATCTACCCCACGGCAGTACAAAGTGTTATCCACTATGAGGTAGTTCTTAGAGACGTGACATAATCATCGCCGTTCATCTCACGAGAGGTGAGTAGGGGTCTTCAATGTTTGTAAATATATTATGATATCCCCATACCATGGGTCTAATGTTGATATTAAGAAGATATGTTCATTGACAAACGTATCTTCACAAACCAACTCCTCAGCCTCGCTCGGGAAATCCAATATAAGCTCTGAAAAAATTAAAGACTTCTTCGATTTTGCTGAAACAAACTCGAGATCGAATTATTGCAGAATGATAATCCATTTATTATATTTTCCCCCAATCATCCTTTGGGTGAGGATGAATTGAAACGGATTGACATGGGCTACAACCAAGGTCTGGCGAAGGAGAATATAATGTGTCAACCAATGAACCGCATGTACGGTAGCTAAAGAAAGCTTCTCGACATGAGAATAATGAATCTCTGCGTCAATAAGGTTCTGGCTCAAATAATATATGACATGCTCTTGGAGCTTCTCATCCTCTTGAACCAAAACCATACCAATCATCTCTAATGACGCGGCCACATATAATAGAAAATCACAGCTATAGTCCAGGCGACTAATCACCGGGGCCGCTGCTAGGGCTCGCTTGAGTGCATCGAAGGACTCTTGGGCTCACTCATTTCAATGAAAGGGGGTGTCCTTCTTCAAGAGATGCATGAAGCCTCTAGTCAAATTGGAAAAGTTGACAACAAATATTCGTAAGAATTTTTCCATGCCTTGCAAACACTGAAGATGATGAATATTCTTCGGGGGAGACAACTGAAGTATTGCCTCAACCTTCAAAGGGTCGTCTCTTATACCCTCTTTAGAAACGATGAATCCTAACAAACACCCTGACTTCACACAAAAGATGCACTTATGAGGATTTAATCTAACCGAATAGTGCTGGCATCTTTCGAATACCAATCTCAAGTGATAGGGATGACGCATTCTCATGCGAGAATGAACAGCAAGGTCATCCAAAAATACTTTGATAATTGACTTGAGATCATGGAAGATCAAGGTCATTGCCCGCTGAAATGTAGCTTTGGCGTTTTTAAGGCCGAAAGGCATTTTCCAATCTGCAAACATTCCCCAAGGACAAATAAATGCAGTCTTATGTTGGTCCTTAGGTTTAATCTGTATCTGATTATATCCAGAAAAGTCATCCATGAAGGAGAACACCTCACTACCCGCACACTCATGCAAAATCTGATCAATAAATGGTGTGGGGAAATTGTCCTTAGGACAGGCACGATTCAAATCATGGAAATCAGTACATATGCGGATCACTCCCTTCTTCTTATCCACCAGAATGGGGTTTGAAACCCACTCCATCAAGGGAATGGGATAGATGAAACCGGCTTTCAACAGCTTCTCCATCTCTGCCTTAATTGTGGGTGCTTTCCTAGGATTCACCACACGTAAACGTTGTCGAACAGGCTTAGCTTTGGGGTAAGTCTTAATATCATGCTCGACAATATGAGGGTCAATACCTAGCATCTTGTCGTAATACCAAGCAAAAATATCACAGAATTCCTTAAATAGATCGGTGTATTCAATAATCTCAGCATGGGAACATTCCACCCCAATATAGACATTCTCTATCGTGCCAGGATTGTGAGAGATGTTGATAGGAATCATTGAAGATATGTTCACCATGTTTCCATCAGCCATCGAACCAGGAGAGCTTAATGGAACCATAGGACTACCAACTCTCTAAGTAAGAACCACCCTAAAATCCTCATGCTCCAAGCGGTCAAGCTCTGGAATAAAGTACGATCTATGATGGAATTCCTCCCATGGTGGCTCAACTTCCGACATAGCCTCAATAATCGCTTCATTTGAAGGGAAAACTGTATCAAGGTAGTCATGTGTGTGAGAAGACTATACTTCCCATGCCGGCAGCACATAAGGGTCCTCCTCCTCTGTCCACGAAGAGGAAGGACTAGGCTCTGCAACACACTTGATATTAGCTTGATAAGATATCATAGCTGCAGGAAATAGCATGTTCGTCACGATGGGCTCACTCGAAGTACTCTATGTAGGAAGAATCCAAGGATCTTCCATATGGCTCATGCAAAAAGACACCGATCTCATAGATGTCGAAGCCTCATCGGAACTAGATCCTATCATAAGGATCGGTGTAGGACAACTAAAGCTTCCCATGAGGGATGGATACATGACTACACCCACACTCCCAATTTCCGGATGAGAGTGCTCAATGATCAGGATCCAAGCTCCTGAAGATGCGGTAACAGACGGATTCTTGAATGTCATTTGATTAATCGTTATGATCTTCCCGTTATGTGGAAAGCATACAACGCGGAACAAGGAAGAAGCAACGGCTTGCATATTGTACATACAGTTCCTACCCATCAAGAGATTGTAGTCAAGGGGTGCATCAACCACCTCGACCTCTATCGCAACAGTCGAGGGAAGGAAGGATTCCATGCAGCCTAAAATATCTACCATCGAACGCAGTTAACATGGTCACTGATTTAGATAGCTCAGGAGAACCTATACCCTTCCAACAGGATAAAGACATCACAGAAGCAGCAGCACCCTCATCAATCACAGTGCACTTGATGATCATATTAAGACATTCTATGTGAATCAAAAGAGACACATAGTAGGGCAAGCGAGGATGAAGTCCTGGGGTTTCAAATTTGATCACTGAGGAAGAATCATCATCATTCACACCAAGGGTAGAAAGCAATGCCTTCCTTTATGACAAACAACTCTGAAGCACTTCCAATGCAGACATCGCATAAGGAGTGTGGCCCAAATCCTCGACAATTGAATAGTTCTAAGTGGCTTGGGCATTTGGATTATGCCTTGAACTCTTAAGGACTCCCTTAGGAATGCGAGGTGCAGTCTCAGGTTTATCCATAGGTTTCTCAATATGCAAAGGGGACCCTGGTGGATCAGGCTCTTTGCTTAGGCTGGGTTGTGACGAACCAATCTTTCACATGGGTCACAACTTTCGCAAGGACCATGTTAATGCACCCACGACCACAACTCTCCAGTGGATCATGATCATCACTAGACTGGTCATGGGACTTTGAGTTCATATTTTGATTATGCGGTAAAGGGTTAGTTAGCATAGCTGGGCCTTGTGCCAAGAATCTCGAAGCTTCTTCAATACGAGGGCACAAGTAAGTGAGGTGATCGTCCTTACATGACTTGCAAGGGAACTTAACCTTACATTTATCTTGCTTGTCCCCCCCAGCATTTCGGTCGTTCTTGTCATTACTATTAGCATTCTCATTCTTATTCCCACCCTTATGATTATTTTTACCCTTTTTTCTATTCCGTCAGGGCTGTTGGTTACCCTTCTAGTCCGACGATTGCACAGAAAGTAAACTCATTGTTTGGGTGGGTTGAGACGAAGCCGTAGCTTGTCCTAAAGTAGATTGGTTTATTGACAATTGACTAACTTGTTTTGCAACCGAATCCGCAGGTTTCGCACTTGCACAACCCACAATGCCATCGACATGTGGTCCAGGTTTGACTTTGGGGCCAAAACTGGAATGCAGAGCATTGGGAATAATCTCATATAACAAAGCGAACTGAGCATAGATCAAGTCCAGTTCCTGTGCCCTAAAAATCACTTGTTCCTCATTCTGCACTCCAGATGTGGAAACATCCTTCACTATATACGGCAATAACGACTTGAGGAACCACTTGAGGAGGAACTCTGGTGGTATAAAGGCTTTAATTAACCTCTTTCATCTACGCCACTCTTGAATATGATCAGAGATATGTGTGGCTTTATCTTGCTGAAATTTCGACAAGAGTTCAGTACCAATGTCATAATGCACTGGTAGCTGGAAGTGATTAAGAAAATTCATCGCAAGGTCATCGAACAAAGAGAAAGTTCCCCTAGGTAACTCTATATACCATTTCATGGCAGGCCCTGTAAGGGTGCGTTGAAATAGTCTCAAACGGATTGAGTCCTAATGTAAGGAATTCGAAGAGCACCATAGGTGAAACATACTAACGTGTTCGCTCGGATCCTCTCTCAGTTTGCCCTCAAACTTAGGTATGTCCGAAGGAATCTTGGTAGGGACAGCCAGCCAAGCTGGGTCATGAGCTATAGGATCGTTCGTCAATCTCGACAAGTTTGGAAGATTAAGCATCACGAGGAAAGGGAGCATAGGATGATGAGGTTGATGGGTCGTTCCCTTATTCATATAGGTTTGATTACCACCATGGCCTTGGCCATAGTGCCCTCCTCCCATATGACCCGTATAGGGTGGCATGGAAGCACCATAGTGTGGTGGACCTTGACTAGTAGGAGCTACAAAGCCATAATTAGGAGAGTAAGTAGGTTGTTGATACCCGCCCCCATAAGGTGAAGAACCCTATCCATAATACATCCCATAATAGGGTCCATAAGTCATCACATGCGATGCCCCATGAGACACTCCGTAGGTAGGAAGATACTCTCTAGAAGTAGGAATATACATACCGAAAGTAGGGATATACGCCCCAGAAGTAGTGACATGACCTCTAGAAGTATGAACATAACCTCCCGAAGCAATGGGCAGTATGTAAACCTGAGAAACAATCGGTCTAGTAACCACAGTACGGACCTGACTCGTAGCCATGTGCCGGCTCAAAGAACCACGTGAACAAGTTGGAGGATGAACATTTGAAGAACTAGGGACTGAGGACGAAGGAATCTGAGTAATAATGTACATACTATTCCCTAACATCACTCGTCTCGGATCTGGTATCCTAATCAGATCGCTAACCCTAGACCTAGGAGGGATATGTGATGTAACTTCCACCAGTGGGATGGGAGGTGCAATGTGACTAGTGCTCCCAAACCTCTTTGCATGGTAAGGAATGAGAGTGCCCCCAGGCATAGTGTTAGGCTCGAAGTCAGATTCGACATGAAATGCCAAATCATGTGTAGGAAAACCAGACATACCATAACTACCATAGCTAGTGCTGGCATGTTCAAAATGAGTCTTGGTGTCCTCCAGCATTCTATACCGGTAACGCGTCAATGGGGAATCAACCCTAGAGTGAGTAGGTCTATCATGCATGGTTCCTATCTTAGAAATCATAGGACCTAACTCATCCAATTCGGGTGAAGGATTGTAAGTAGGAGTAAACTCCCCATCGTCTACACGAATGGGAGAAGGTGGTTCAGGAATACCTTCTAAATGGTCTCCCATGGTGTGTGAATCAATGTGTGAAATAGTCCACCTGGACTGTCTAGGTCTCTCTCCCAAAGGAGGAGGAGAAGTAGAAGGTGGAAGACCTGCTAAACAATGAGAACGGCAAGGAGCCACACCCGAATCCACAATGACTCAAAAAAAATAGAAAAGACTCTCTATTTATGTATACCCTAGGCCAACTATCGTGCACAGAGCAATCACTAATAAAATCTAAAGCCAAATGCAAGCAAAAAAGGGCTGGATAAATGAGCTCCCGAATGAAGTAGGTATGTCTCGCCTAGGAGAGGCTTGAGACTCCCATACACAACAAGCGGAGGTACATAACCAATTATTGTGGCCCTCAGCTTCAACGCATAAAGCGACTGTGCTGTCCGACCCCAACCTGGTCGGGACACTCGCAGAATAACCCCTGCAAAGTACCCCCTCAATATCCTAGGTAAGGCCACTAAGGTCACCTCAATTTAATCAATGCTCAGGTCAATAGTTGCAGGTGGGATTGACCGTATGGGCAGGGTAGCAAAGCCCAAAACTCTCGAAAGAGCCCCCAGATACGAATACAATCCTGGAAATATCTCCGGTGCTACTCAGTTATGACTCGGGGTCATCCCAATCAATAACCGCTCACACTACCTCATGCTTAACTCCCTTTTGAGAGGAGGATCCTGAGAAACACTAGTTATACCAAGGATTTCACAGACTCACCTGGACAGACACATACATGTTGTTGTTTAGTGATCTTGGAGAATTTACTTACAATGAACTATTCCAAGATCCTAAAACCTAAGCTTGTTGGTGCACCCTATAAAAAAAAATGTGTAGTTCATTTTAATTTAGCATTGATTTTAATTGGCTTTATTACTCAAAAAAAAGGGGATATGGTCGTGCAACTAATGGTATTATGACACAACATGAAGTAAAATGCACACCTAACAATCAATGCAAATGAATTGTGTCCATGAAAACAGGGTATGCCACTATGTGAAATGCACAATTTTTCTTCAAATGATGAATGCAAGCTTTCCTATATGAAGTCCTGACTAATACTCCAAAGCAAATCTAGTGCAAGTACAATGCAAAAATGCAAAATGCAATGCATGATGATAAGCAAATGTTTTTGGATTTTTTGAAATAAAATGAGATGCAAAAAACAAAAGAATGATTCTACGACCCCTAGACTCTGCAAGCACACACAAAAAGCACTCGAGCAAAGGACTAAGGTAAAAGAACTCTAATGCACTAATCTCAAACAAAAAATCGAAAATGCCATGACAAGAACCTTCTTAAAAAAAAAAATTAGCCTAAAAAAAAACGCTTCTGGTCAGAAACAGAGGTATAAACAGACTGAGGCAGTGCCAAAAGAGACTCAGCAAATATCAAAATTCACCCAGCAACCAATTAACTCCCACAAAAAGGAAAAAGCAAGGGCATACATGGCTGTTCGCAATAAACCCGCGTGTATACTCGGAAATAGAAGAGAAACTCACGTGCATACGCGACTGTGAGTTAAAAACTCGCATATAGGAAGAAAGGTGCATAAAATCAAGGCAAACAGACAAGCTGAGACAAACTTCACACCGATCAGACACTACCAGGCATACATGCCCCCAGACCCGACACAGAAACAAGAGAGAAAGAGCAATTCAAATTCATTGAATGCTGATAAAACAACCCCCAAAGGACAACTACTAGGAACTCCCCAGCGGAGTCGCCAATTCTGTTACGGAGAGAAATTCCTATGGCTTGGGGTACCACAATAGATAGCTTGACTCCAAAAATCAATCCTTTCCAATATGCAATAGAAATTAAATGTCTAACACTAAAGGATCAGACTTGGCTTGGGGTACCACTTAATGTAGAGGACTAGAACTGAATGTAACTGACTCCTAACTTAGCTTAACTAGTCATCAACTGAACTGAACTGAACTTGGTTGGTTTCGGCACTCCCAGTGGCTCCTAAATTGTAGGGATTGGTCTAGGAGGCTCCTAAACTGATGTAATCAAGTGCAATCAGTGGCAGTGAGCCTCAATTAGTGTTCCCCACACTTTAGTAACTGAAACATGTGCCCCAATTAGGTCCAGTAGACCCAATGGTGTTATTGACTATAAATAGACTGGATGGACTCCCGATTTAGACATGAATTCCGATTTAGACATATAACCAAATTGGACAAGGGAGGATTAATAATCCTAACATGATCAGGTTGACATTCCGCAGCTTCCTATTAACCCTCATATTGCTAAATCAGTTGATTGTTTTTTCCATCCTTTCTCTAGCTTTAAAGTCATGGTTGCCAATGGGAGCACCTTACCTTGCAAAGGAAAGTGCCGCAGTGTGTGTATCTCTATTGGAGATTATAACTTGTGTCTAACATGTTTTCCATACCCCTAGGAGGTTGTTCTGTGATTTCGGGCACTCAATGGTTACGCACACTTGGACCCATCTTATGGGATTTTGTTGAACTATGGATGCATTTTTTAGTCAATCGGACAAAACACACATTCAATGGCTTACAACCAAGGTCTTTCAGCATCATCAGTTCACATTGCATGGAAACAATCCTTAATAATAATTCACATGGTGTCATCACTCAACTCCATTTCATTCAAATGCAACCTTCGGTAGTCTCAAATACTCCCTTGGATCTTTCATTTTGATGCACCCTTCAGATGCCTGATTTTTCCAAGCCCTTCAGTCTTGAGAGTGATGCTTGCGACAATGGAATTCGTGTTATCCTCTTTCAAGATGAACATCCCATGGCATTCACCAGTAAATCCCTTCCTAGAAAGAATTTATCCACCTCCACATATGAGAAGGAAATGATGACTATTTTTCCCACAGTACATAAGTGGTGGCCATCCCTCTTCGGGAATCCTTGCTGCATCAAGACTAATCACCAGAGTCTGAAATATTTCCTGGAACAATGGGTCTCATCCCCAACACAATAGAAATGGTTTAGCACACTCAGGGGTTATGACTATGAGATCAATTACAAGAATGCTAAGGACAATCTTGTGGTGGATACTCTTTCCCGCACATTTGATGCCCATGTCTCTCTTTCAGCTATTGATATGCCTATTCCAACTTGGTTACACTCTATTCAGAAAGGCTATGTCAATGACTCCTCATTATCTGAAATCATCCAACCGTTGGCCAGTAACCCTTATGTGGTACCGCATTTCTCTTGGGGTGTCTCTTCTCTGAAATACAAGGGTCGTCTGGTGCTTCACCAGAGCATAGATATTAAACATGCAGTCTTTTATGAACTTTATGCTTCTCCATCGACATGGCACTCTAGGTTCATGATAACATATGACAGGGCATGATGTCACTTCTTTTGGAAGGGAATGAAATGAGAAATTCAACAGATGGTTTCCAAATGTGCTCCTTGTCAGCGCCAGCAAGGTGAAACTACACTCCTTTTCGGATTGCTCGAGCCTTTGCCCATCCCTACAAGGATTTGGACATATATTTCGATGGATTTCATTCAAGGGCTCCCTAAATATGGAGGGAAGACCGTAATATTGGTTGTGTTTGATCGGCTCTCCAAATATCATCATTTTTGTGCTCTCAGACCTCCATATACCACCTCCTTAATCACACAAATTTTCATGGATAAGATATTCCTTCTTCATGGAATCCCTTCTTCCATTGTCTCAGACCGCAACGCACCTTTCACAAGTCATTTTCTCCTTACTGACACCAAACTGAATATGAATTTAGTTTATCACCCACCAATATATGGTCCAAATGAAGTCATCAACAACTATTGGGAAACTTATCTTCATTGTTTCACCTCTGAAGAACAACATCTGTGGGAAAAGTGGGTCCCTCTCATTGAATGGTGGTACAATACTTCCTACCATACTGCATCTCAAATGCCTCCATATGAAGCAATTTATGGTCACACACCTCCAGTACTCCTTCCCTACACCCCCAACAGTTCACTAGTTCAGGTCGTTGACATGGTTCTTCGAAACCGACATCAGATTCTTCACCTTCTGCAAGACAATCTTCACATGGCCAGAACCCGCATGAAACACCAAGCTGATCAGCACCATTCTGAGTGTACTTTTCAAGTTGGTGACATGGTTTTTCTTCGTCTGCAGCCTTACAAGCAATCCTCCTTGAAACTCAAAGGGAATCAAACACTTGCTCCAAATATCTCTAGTCCATATACAGTTCTTCAAAAGATTGGGTCTGTTGCTTATAAATTGGCACTTCCTCCTTCTTCTCGCATTCAGCAAGTGATTGGCACCAACATCAGAGCACAAATTGTTTTACTAGAATGGGATAATGAAGGATCCATCATTTCAAATCCGGCGACCATCCTCAATAAGCACACTTGTCATATTCACTCTTGGTCCATCACAGAGGTCTTAATTCAATGGCACAACATGCCACCCGAGGATGCTACATGGGAACCGCTCCTTCAGATTCAACAACAGTTTCCACATCTAAAGCTTTGAGGACAAAAAAAAATTTTAAGAGGGAGGGGATGTTAAGAACCCATGTCAACCCTCCTCTTTATTTTGTTATTATATTTTATTGGATGCATATGCTTTGTAAGTTGTCCCATCAGTATGTTGTACTATCCCACATTCATGGGGAGTAAGTAATAGTTGTTAATTTGTCTAGTTATTATGTTGCATTATCCCACATTCATGGGGGATAATAGTTGTTTAGATTAGACTTAGTATATAAGTATGTGTTGAGGTTAATGAATGCATCGAAGAGTTATTTTGTATTGAGCTTGCTCAAAGGAGGTTGCCCCCTCGAAGTGGCCCGCGATCAATAAAATATCGTTTGTGCTCCAATATTTCTGTTATATCATGCATTCTCGTTGTTTATTGCAGGAGGTTCTCCACATAAGCTAATGAGCTCATCTACATAGCTAAAAAAACCTTCACAAGACCTATCTAGCTTGGCTTCCCTAGTGCCTACACACCCAACACAAGGAAGTGTCCCCTTCTCTACTCCACAGTTCCTCAGGCTACACCTTCCCTTCCAGTGGTCTTCAGGATGTGCATAGCAGGTTCACCGGCCACTCTTAGCTTATTGTGAGGTTCCACACTAGGTTTATCAAGCACATTCTACGTCTCTCCCATTCCTAATTCTTGTACACATTTCAGACCCAAAACAGGGTGCACAACACAACAACCACAGGGAGACTCAGCAAAACCGGATTTACTCTGGAACATGAGCAATAGGGTCTCATACACTCTGTAGTTCAATATAACACTACCACATAGCAATCACAGTCTCACCAAGGGAAAACACTTGCACAACGTGAAGGATACACACTAGAAGAACTCAACTGTAGAAGAGCTTCCACATGAATGGAGAATAATGATGGATGAGCAAGATGTCCCGCGGCTCCCAAAACGTGAATCCAAACAAAGACGTGAACGCATGAGAAAAAATGGCATACGGTTCTGGGTGTTTTCTTTCCCATGAAGTCAAAACATGACATTCAAAACTGGGTGCTCTGCCAAATTTGAATTTTCCCATACTCTTCCCCTTCCCTGCAATAACTACCTCAACCACATTCTGGCAGAAATAAATGGTTGGGAAGAAAGATAAGAAAAAGGGTAGTTGACAGTTTTGATGGGATTTCCCCATGACACATGGTTTTTCCCAAACTGGTTCAAGGTAAACATTCCCTCCCCCTTATCCTTAGGAAAATCATGCCCCCATCTCATTTTTCATTGCATTTACATAGTTGGTTGTGGGATTTGTTAGGATATTTAGACACTTAGGAGTTAGCTAAGATCAACTTGTGTAATATATCCGTTAGGTAAAAGTGTGTTTCTTTAGTATGCATTAGGATGCATTTGTAAATATTCTAATCCAACGGTCACGATATATTCTAGACATAAAATGATCCGATGACTCAACTTCTCTTAGATCATACCTACCATTGATCCGTGGCTTAACAGCCTGTTCTATGATCTCTATTTAAAGAGCATAGAGGGTCCTTGGCTAGTTGATCGATTATGAGAAGCTCACGTAACTTTCTTTCTTTTGCATAATAAATTGATTCAAGTAGCTATTTGGCTGGGGCCGTGCATTGTTTCCCTCTCGAGAGTTTTAACCACGTGACAAACATCGGTGTGTTGATCTATGATCTATTTGTGTGAAGCGGTTGTTCAAGGTGTTTGGTCTTTTGGGAGTACCATGTGTACCCGAACATGGTATCAGAGCATTTATGAAGAGCTGCTTTTGGTTTTGATCAAGATCTGGAACGGGTGTTGCCGAAACTTTGAAAATGTTTCTGGTTCTATATTTTTTGTACATTTGTGGCCTATGGGAGCTATTCGATTACGTCCGGAGCATCGTTTTTCATTGGGAAATAGTTTTTGTTTCATCGAAAACTGTTTTCAGTTGTTCCAGAAACACCCATTTCGGCAAATCTAAAGGTATAATGTTACAGTGACGGATTTGTTTTATTTTTTTTAAATCTCTCATATTTTATCAGTTTTATTATTAGATATTTACTGTTTTAGTCTCGAACTATTACCTTCCCTAGCTGCATATGCTCTTTTCCGTGCACCTTGCGCAATCGCGGCAAATCAGAAACAGTAAGGGAAATTTTTCTTTTCTTTTCTTCTTGAATACGTATGCTCTTTGCCGTGCACCTTGTGCAATCACAGCAAATCAGAAACAGCGAAAAAAATTGAAAACGTAGACTTTCCAGGTAAGCTAACGAAGATCTAACCCCATTATGTGAAAAAAGTTTGTTTGCTTTTTTTTTCATTTTTTTTGTGATTTGCAGGAAAAAAAAGCAAGTACGGAGAACAAGAGAGAAGAGTTTAAAAAAAAAAAAAAAATAGCCCCCTTCCTCTTTCCATTATTTTACGTACCTTTTAAACTTAACTCACTTGGTCCAAAGTTGTTTTATTCCTAAATAGGTCTTAAGTTCAACCCTTATCAAGCTACTTTTTAGTGTATGCAATTTCTATTTTCAAGTTACTTTATTGTAAAAGTGCATCTCACATAAATAAAATAAAATAAAAAGTGAGTCACTTAAGCCTTTTAATTTATTGCCACACTATTTAAAAGTAACATTATTGTAAAAGTGAACATCACTTATTCTACAAAAGTGATTCACTTAAAAGCATTTTATTATAAAGTGATTGTAAAATGTTGATCTTGGGAAGAGGGGGGGGGGGGCGTTTAGTTGGTCAAGTTAATATCTGCCACATCACTATTGGGGACATCTTCAACATTTTCTTTGATCAAGCATAACTTCATCATCCAGAATCAGTTTGCCATTTTTTTTTAAACCGTATATTTTTTCGAGCTCTTTGCATCTAGATAGTTAGTTTCTATTATTTCAGTCATTAATTTAAAGTATGGCCACCCCTTGGTATATTATAATTACAAGTTCTAACTATTTTTCATGGAAATCTCGTATGGAGGATGTTCTGCGAAGTAGGGGACTTTTCAGGATAACCTCAGGGAAAGAAACAGAACCCACTGATGATGATAAGAAAATTAAATGGACAAATAGATGTGATGAAGCTCATGGATTGATTGGGACATCAATCTCTACTGATTTGTGATTCCACATACCTGGAATTGATGAACCTGATATAGCTTGGGAAAAGTTGGAATCTGTGTTTAGTAAACACAATGAAATTCGGGGTCATCAACTTGAGAATGAGATGATTTCTTTGAATCCAAATGATTTTTCATGCATTCAAGACTATTTATCTAAGTATAAAACTCTTAGACTCTTATGTGCAGAATGAAAGATTAAGAAAAAAGACAAATAATGTATTTCTCATATTCTTTCCAAACTTGGACCTGCACATTCTGTTTTTGTATCTACATTCTACTCCATGAAAGAATCATTGACTGTAGGTAGCTATCAAGAGCCTAGTCTTGAATCTTTTTGTGATTCCCTAATTAGAGAGCAAGATAAACTCATTTATCTTGGAATAATTAACAATGCAGATACATCTAGGAAAGTCTTATTGTCCCAACAGAAAGAAAATTCCAAGCCTCCCAAGAAATAGAATTTTCGCAATAATAAGCCAAACAACAAGGGTCCCAAACCCTCTTAGTCATATCCTTCTTTAAAAAATGACAAATGATCCAAGCCAAAAGGAAAGAAGACTGATCGTCATTGCAATTTTTTTGGGAAAGATAATCATGATGAATCTAAGTGTTTCAAGAAGATGGCATCCTTGGAGGCAGCAATGAAAAAGCACCACATCAGCCTAGATTCGTCTTGAGAATCTAACTCTCATGGACATGCACTTTGTGCTTCTAGTTACTCTTATACTGCATCTTCTTCTTCTACTTCAAATGAATGGCTCATTGATTCTGGAGAATCTTATCATATGGCTAAGGATCAAGCCATATTTTCTACTATGCATGAATGTAACACCAAACAAATATTTGTTGGTGATGATAGATCTCTAAGTGTTGTAGGATCTGGAATAGTTCCAGTAGAAAATGGTCATTTCAGTGATGTACTATGTGTTCCAAAATTTTTATGCAATTTTTTATCAGTCTATCAAATTACTCATTCAGGTGAAGGTAAAACTATGACGTTTACACCTCACCAAGTTGTAATCAAGGATTTTAAAAATCCTCAAAATGTCCTTGCTACTGGAACTGTTAATTATATTACCAGGTTGTACAAATTTAACAACTTTGGGTCATCACCTTTTCCTTCAGTTTTTGTTGCTCATAGTGATAACTTGAGCAAAATTTGGCATGAGTGATTTGGTCACTTAAATTATTGCTCATTGCAACAACTATGCAAAGACAATATGGTGACTGGTCTTCTGATGGTATCTTGCAAGGATAGTGTTTGTTCTGGTTGTGTACTCAGAAAACATCATCGGGACAGTTTTGACAAACGTGCATCTTGGCACGCCTCAATTCCGTTGGAGCTTGTGCATAGTGACTTGTGTGGTCCTCTTCCATCTGCTTCCTTTTTTGCTTTCAAATATTTCTTAACTTTCATTGATAACTACTCCAGATGCACTTGGGTTTACTTCCAAAAACTTAAGAGCGAAGTATTTAACATGTTCTTGGCCTACAAGGCCCTTGTTGAAAAACAATCTGGTCATCAAATTATTAAGTTAAT
This sequence comes from Pseudotsuga menziesii, assembly GCA_001517045.1. NCBI lineage: Eukaryota > Viridiplantae > Streptophyta > Pinopsida > Pinales > Pinaceae > Pseudotsuga > Pseudotsuga menziesii. Next base: position 649,350 of record LPNX010731805.1, on the reverse strand, counting down.
ATCTGACAATGGAGGAGAATATGTTAACAACAAGTTCACTACTTTCTGCACTGAATAAGAAATCCAACAACAGCACACGGTTCCATATACACCACAACAAAATAGTGTAGCTGAATGGAAGAACCACACTTTAAAAGAAATGGCTAATTGTATGATCCAATCTAAGGGACTAAGTCATCAATATTGGGCTAAGGCCATAAATTTTGCAAATTACATAGTTAATCACACACCCACTAAAGTTTTACAAGGTATAACACTGGAAGAAGCATGGAGTAAAATTAAACCAAATGTAAGTCACTTCCGTGTGTTTGGTTGTGAAGCATGGGCTCACATTTCGGATAAAAAACGGAAAGCATTGCAACCTAAAAGTGAAAAGTGCATATTTGTTGGATATTATGAAGAAGTAAAAGGTTATAGACTTCTTCAGCCACATTCTCATGATATAATCATTAGAAGAGATGTTAAATTTGATGAAAATCTCTTGGCCTGCGAGCCTAACTTGGCGGGTGTTCGGGCGCGAACCTTAACAATCCCTAATTTTGATAACTCCTCAGTTGTTTTGGAAGTTGTAAGCGAAGTTATGACTCAAAACAGTCTTAGGGGTGTCGAGGTTGAGTAAAAACCTTATTTTTTTAATAAACCCATGGTTTAAGTCCAGGGTTTAGGGTTCAGGGTGCCCATGGTTTAAGCCCATGGTTTTGTAATAAGTGCACTATAAATAAGCACTCTTGTAAAGAAGTCAGTTTAGGCTTTTGATGTAAGATTAATTGATGCGAAGCTAAGGCTTGTTTGTAAGAAGGTTAAGTCCCGGCTGTGTGCGTGGACGACCTCTGCAGCTGTGTGCGCATAGGGATTTTGGGTGATTAAGAAAATCTGCAGCTATGTGCGCAAAGGCCTGCAGCTGTGTGCGTGGCTTTAAGGACTTGAAGGGATCTGCAGCTGAGTACGCAGATCAGAACTGTGGTTTTTGTAAAGAGTTGAATAAAACATAGTTCTGTGGACGTAACCCCTAAACTGGGGGTGAACCACGTTATATCGTGTGTTGTGGTTTTTGTTATGTTTTTGTTATGTTCTTTTATGCATTGATAAATATATATCTGATAGGTAAGATCACTGCTAAATACTAAACTTCGCTGGAATTCCCAGTAAAGGGTTAAGCAAGGCACTGTTTGTTTATCTAACCGCAAAGCTAAATAAGTAACTATTAAAGCTCTGCATTGTATGATTATAATTCTTAGAAGCTAAAGGTATAGTAATATCCCTCTTCTTCTTGCAGAAACCTGATTCTGCAGCACCCCATAGCTGTTTCGGGTGAGACTGCAACCTGTTCGCAGGTTGTTGCCGAAAGAGCCAACATTGTGGGTCTTTTGTTGGTGCGAAGTTAATGGAATAAAGCCCGGGTCTGCCCTAGAGCCCAACAAATTGGTTCCATTGCCGGTTGAACTCAGTATCTGCTCAAGAGGGGTTTACGTCGTACCTCGAGGGCTATGTTTTGGAGACCCTAAGTGAAAGAAATCGGTGATTGGATTGAAGAGACTTATTTGAACTTTGCTGTACAAGAGAACAAAGATTTGCGTCGTAGTGCAAATGAATTTTTACAAATGTATGTTTTTTCTGATGTGTATGAAATTTTCTTTGGTAGTATCCACATAGAGTTGCACCAGTGGTTATCCAGGTTAATAGAGAGAAGGACGAACTTCCAAGAACGTCAGTTTCCTGATTGGACCCCCGCAAGAATTAATATACTGAAAAGGGTGAACAACGAGATATCCCGCGCTGTTGATTTCTGGACAACGCGAACCCTTGAAGCATTTGTGATGGAGTTCGCCATTGACACAAGTACATCCTTCAGCGAAGCTGAACGGTAGTTCTTCAAAGGAACAAGGGGTAAGTACTTGAATTCATTTAGTTTGAGAATTAAAATGCTATTGGCTAAAAAAGGTATATTGCTTATTGAATCAGACTGTTAGATTTAGCACTACTAACTTATGTTTGCAAGTGAAAGTACCTTCGACAAGCAAAGTGGTTTTCTGTGAAGTGGAAAAAGGTACAAGAGAAATTTTGATTCCTATACCCTAGGTCAGAATACCGAGTCTAACCCCATAAGTCCAGTAGTCTCAGAGCCCGAAGAAACCCCTTCTGTTGGAAACCCTTCGATAGCCCCGCAGCGAAGACCTATTATCCCTAAGAACCCGTCGCAGTCTGAAAGTAACCCTAGCTCGAGTATTCCCATCGCAGTTCAGTCTACCCCAGTAAGTTCCCCCTCGCCTATGACCATTCCCCCTCCCTCCCCCCCTAGACCCGCGATGGCCCATATGAATGACGACATTAAGCTCCCTGTTTTCAAAGGAACTAGATCAGAGGATCCAGAACAGTTCTGGTTTTTATGTGAAGCAGTGTGGACTGCTAAGAACACTACGGATCAAGATACAAAAAGAGCACAGCTAGTTACTTCTTTCAGAGACCGTGCTCTGACCTGGTTCATGAAGTTTTCCAGCACTCAGAACCATGTCTTGGCTGATATAAAAGCAGCAATGATAAAGGAATTTAAGAAGCCGAAATCAGAGTCGCGGTGTATCACTAAATTGAAAGAGATTCAGCAGAGGCGCGGCAAATCAGTGTGGGACTTTGATCAAAGGTTCAAAGTTCTGCTAGAACAAGTCAGTTTCACCATTGGACCTATGAAGCACAAGGAATGGTTCATTGCAGCGTTGCTACTGCATATCAGAACTCCACTCATGCAACAGAAGGTTGCTGACCAGCAGGAGGCTCTAGAAATCGTGATGAAGCTTGAAACCGCTCCTGTCGAAGATAATTCTGGTATTGCTCAAATCCAAGCGCAGTTGGCAGCAATGGCTCTAGAGCTTCGCAATATGAAGAGAGGAAAAACCGGTCATGAAGAGGTTTGGTGTACACAATGTTGGACAGAAGGTCATGACAAGGAACAGTGTCCTGCGGTAAGAAATTTCCTAAATTCTGGTGCACCAAACCCGTTCAACCCTATTGTTCTATATTGTGAGATCTGTAGGACAACGGGCCAGCATCGACCTGAAGACTGCTATCTTCTGCAGAGGTATGTGCAAGTCCCTAAGAACCCTTATTGTAATTTCTGTAAATCAGTGGGACACAATGAAGATGAGTGTCACAGCTTTGATCTCATGAGAAAACGCACTTATGATGCTTATCGAGTACAAAATGAGGGACAGAGCAATCATGGCTATGGTTACCGTGGTGGTGCATCTGGTAGAGGTGCTTTTGGAGGTCGTGGTCGAGGTGGTATGGCCGGAAGAGGAAGAGGCCAGGTTGTGTGTTACAACTGTAACCAGGTCGGGCATCTAGTGAGAGACTGTTGGAACCCAACTACGACATGTCGGTATTGCCGAGCAGTAGATCATGTGATCGAGCAATGCCCGCAGTTAATAGCGAAGATTCAGGAAAGAAACAGTGCCCCTACTCAGAATATTCAGATGAATTTCATCGAGCAAAGACCTGCCCCAACCATTAATGTTGTTACCCAGAGTGGAGCTACGACGGAAGTACAGAATAAGGAGAAACAGCTTGATGAGGCTTGGGTTCATAAGGCCCCAGCGAAAGTCCCAGCATTTGATATCGAAAGAGAAAAAGAGACATTCATGGAAGCCAAGAGAGATTTTGCTACTCCTAGCACATCAGTAGCACCTACGCAACAACATCAGCAGCAATCGCAGCCGCAAGAAGCTTCAATGGACAAAGTAAGTACATTGTCCTCCTTTTTACAGAGTTGTCTGAAGCTCCTAAGAAATCATAATTCTTTAAGTGAGTTGCAGAAAGTTATTGCTTCCTGCGAACCTCAGCAAAGTTCTGGTCAGGCAAAATCTATTAATAGAGTTAGGAGAACTAGCAGGGAAATTTGATTGAATGCTCAGATAGGAGAGTATGATATGACTGATGTTATATTGGACTTAGGATCAGAGGTGAATGTCTTAATTAAGCAAACCTAGGAACAAATGGGAAAACCTACCCTTGATTGGTCCCCTATACAGTTGAGATTAGCCAATCAGTAGAAGATTGTGCCCCTAGGACGATTCCCTAATGTCCTAGTAGATATTGATGGCGTCTGTACTGTAGCAGACTTCGAAGTTATTGAGATCATTAACGACAGCAACCCCTATCCAGCATTGCTAGGTATTGAGTGGGCATTAGGCAATGATGTAGTCATTAACCTTAAGAAGAGACAGATGACTTTCTAAGGGAAAGGACTGAGAGTCATAGTCCCATTGGATCCTTCTCAAGGAGAGAGATACACAGATCCAGTAAGAGATGAAGACCAGGATGTTTTGGACCACATCTACAATATCGCAGCGAAGGAAGAAGATTATGTTGATCCTACTGTCGAAGGTATCATGGATTGGCAGTGTGACAGCTCCTGCATGACAAATTCAGATGATGGCCTAGAGAATTGGTAGAATAGACTGTATGAGCTACATGGCCATCGATGTGCCAGAATTACCAAGTCTCTCAGATGGCTTGGCTCACAGATAAGAACCTTACCTGTTTTTTATGGTTCGATAGACCCAGAAGAGTTTATTGTGCAATTCTCAGAGCAGGTACCAGACTCACAGAAAATGGAGACTCTGGATTCAGTATTCAGAGCCACAGTAGCCAGATGGTGGAATGGCCATAAGAAGAACATTCCTAGTTGGAAAGCTTGTCAGAAGTTCCTTCGCCTGAGATTTATGGATCAGCCCCAGGAGGTGCAAAGCAGGTTTGATGGAAAGACTAGTCCTCAGGGACATTTGGAGCAATGCTACGAGGCATGGAAGCATGTACCTCAGGAAGAATGGGTACATAGGTTTGTGCATACTCTGGAACCGATAGCAAAGAACTGGTATGCGAAGGTCGAGCTTCGCCACGGTACTGTAAGTTGGGATTGTCTTGTTGATAGTTTTGTGCTTACTTTTTCTACTAATGAAGTTTGTCCAGCTTTAGATGCAGCTATGAGGTTGATCCATACTAAAGTATTTGATGATCAAGAAATAGCAGAATACCAACCTCATTGGAAGGCACAAGAAGCCAATGCAGTAGAATGTTATAACCTCACAATTGACGAGGATGACAATCCACGCAACATTAACATTCCTAAGTCAGAAGGACACTGCGAAGTACATGGACTAGCAGTTGAGGCACCTGAAGTGACTCAGCCCCTGAAGACGGAAGCATGGGGTCAGAAGAAAACCCTAAGTATGCTACCATTGGAGAGTATTGGGATGATGAAATGGTGAGCAAAGTAACCCAACTTCTCCATGATTATCAGGACCTATCTTTGACAGGGTTCTCAACAATGGAAAGAATTATTGCGGTGGTGGAAGACATTCTGTCGTGGGTTGAAGTTCGAAGCCAGGTTGATGCTGGTATCAGGAAATGTCGAATGTCCTTATTTTGGTGCAGCCAGAGTCACTTCTTGTGCCGAAGAAGGAAAGATGTGTCGAAGATTAAAATACAACCGTTGGAAGAACTTAAAATTGGCGGCGCCGGTATGCTACCTGTAGTTACTGCCTGTATTAATGAGATCTTGGAAAATCTACCGCCGTTTGGACAAGATCTCTGTCAGATTTGGTATCATCAATGCATAGTTATGGCAGATGTCATGGATGGATTCTATAAGAAGACGCCCACACCCACGGCATTTTCATTGTGCAATTCCTTGAGTTTTACAATTGCATCCATGTCAGCTGATAGTGAGCTTCAGAAGTTAGTGAAAGAATATGAACAGGAGGGTCTGTCACACCTTTTCAGCCATCCACCTGTGTCTGCAACCCATGAAGAGACTCCCCTAGCACCGACCCATCCAATACAGACACGCTCTACCAGAAAAAAATTTAAACCTGAATTTCGTTCGAAGTGGAACGAAGACAGACATCAACAATCAGGGAAAACACCGGAGGATCCCGAGATGAATCTGTTCGGCTCAGCAGAGGTTCCATTTGAAGAAGATGAGAACATTACACCGCAGTGTCCACCGTATCTTCCTCCAGTCCGACCAGGAGTTCAGCTCCCTCGGCAGACGAAGAAGTTCACATTACGCACCCCTTCGCTGCCACCGGGTGTGCAACTGGTCGGGACAATGACAGGGAAAATAGACCGGCTCAAGTACGCCGACCATGATACAAATGATCATGGAAAATTTCCACATTTCGCACCTGGGACATACTTACACTCTGTCTGCTATCAGGAGACTGCAGCGACATTATTAGAAGTAAAATAGTGGGCTGGTGGCTTGGACAAAGCTGGTTTGTTGAAGATGCTCGATGTGCCCCACTTCGGATGCAGCACACAGGTAACCGTGGTGGTCAAACAACTATTGGCATTGGTACACGATGGGTACCTATGGATCAGAAACCAGAAAATCGCTATCAATAAAGAACTCATTCACCAGATTACAGGCCTGCCGAAGGAAGGACCTGACCCTAGCATTGAGTTTTTGGGAAAGCATGAAGATATGAAGCTAGCACATAGCATGAAGGAACGCTTTGGGCTGACAAAAGGGAAGCGGGGGTATCAAACCTCGGCCATTCAGCATCACAACATTCGCTTCACAGCTGAACTCTTAGCCTACAAATTGATGAGAAAGTGCAGACCATATGAAGTACCTGCCCTGATTGTAAGTATTGCTGCGAACTGTGCGGAAGGCTACATTTACAACTGGGCAGCATACATCACTAAGGAATTTCTTGAAGATGCCCGCGACGCGCAAGAAAAATGTAGACCCTTTCACTATTCATGGCTGATCGTACTTATTGCCCTGATCGGGTGGAAAGAGCCCACCGAGGCGCAGTTTATTGATGTACCTCCAAGCATGTCAGGTGCAGCGAGGTACGCATCACTCTGGGTGTCGCAGGACAAAGCATCCCAGCAGATGATGAACACTGTGTTCACCTTCTACACCATGAGTATCTCATATGAGATTGTCAAGACCCTGCGGCTCAGTAATGAGCTATTCTCTCAATATGATGGAGTGGCCAATTTCAGGGCCAACATGCGCAATGTCTTTATCCAGGCCCGCACAGATTAGAACAAGGCATGCTGGAAGTTGCCATATGTGGTGACCAAAGACAACATCCTCGCGGTAATTCAGCAGTGGTCGGCTAAATGGCTGAAGGACAAAGGAACAAAGCCCAACATCCCAATCCCTCCGGTCACCAATGTAGGTACTGGCCCTAGTTAGATGCAGCAGCAAGATCCCCTAGAGGACAGCGAAGAGAAAACTGAGTCACAGCAGAGTGAAACCGACCAGGGTGGAGATGGCGAAGACAAAGGAGAAGAAGAGGAGTCGGTCAAAACTATCTCAGACCCTAATCGGCCAGATAAGTGCAAGTCACCAGAGGCTGAAGAAGTGACCAAACTTCAGTCCCGCAAGAAAATGAAAGCATCGAAAGACAAGAATATCGATGAAGAGCCTACCTTGACCAGTGAAGAGATTAATCAAGCTCTGTCGAAATCCACAGAAGATCTCACCAAGAAATGGTCAGAGTTTGCAGCTACACATATGCATGCCATCACCGGTGTAGCGAAGCATATTTCGGACTTGAAGGACTTAGCAGAAAAATCACTGACTGGTGCTTCAGCAAGAAGTGCCCCAGTAAGTGCGCAGCGAGACCTAAGGCAATGGCCGGCCAGAGATAACAAAGGCCAAGTGTCGAGTGCAGCCCTCATATTAACGGATGCAGTGTCTCGTTCAGAGATGAGTATGAAGGTTGGAATTGATTACACTAAGATGTCCATGATAGAGCTACATCTCTGTCAGTTAGCGATTATGAAGGAAATCCAGGCACGAGACCACTATTCACAAATGCAGTTGGAAAATGCCATAAGTCAGCAGCAGGGCTTCGCAACACAGCTGGAGGCAGTGGAGCAGAGAAAGAGGGATGCAGAACATAAGAAGATTACACTGGTACGAGTTTTGGATGAGGCATGTCGAAGTCTTCCCGACTTCGACGTACAGCTGGTGCAAGAACCAAAACAAATATTAGTCAGGCTGAAAGACTACGCACAGTAGTCTCGCAGTGAAATAGAGAAGCTCAAAGCAGAACATGAGGCTCAGATTTCGGAGCTTCAACTCTGCATCACCTCAGAGAGCCCACCAGTGGTAAGGGAGCAATGCCGAGCAGACATTCAGGCTTCCGCAGCAAAAATATCGGATATTGTGAGCAGTGCAGCAAAGATGCTAGAAGACAGTGTTGAGGCCTGGACCACCCTGCAGGAACATCCAGAAGTCGGATAGCTGCAAGAAACCATCAGGCAGCGACAGACAGAGTTGGACACAGTAAAAGTGAAATTAAGACTCTACCGCCTATGGAGAAAATGCTCAAGGTAAAGCGAAGAAATGAACTCTAGCAGGAAATTGAGTCATGCAGAGCAAAAGCAATAGAAGTGGAAAATTCTATGCAGCCACTTATAAGCGAAGCTTTCGATTTGAGTACTGCTGTGGACACCCAACTCAAAGTTCTGAAGGAATATGATGCATTTGCACAGGAAAAGTTCAGCGAAGCATCAATCGCAGTATTGCAGGAGTTGGTCAAAAAGGAGCAAGCAGCAAACAATATCATGCGTGGTCTCAACAAGCAGTTCACTATATTCACTGACAAAGTTCGTCTACCAGAAGAGCAGCAGAGTGTCCCGGGACGGGCCACTAGTGAGTCTTAGGGGCCTGTTGGGGCGTGCACCTTAACGGTCCCTAATTTTGGTAACTCCGCGGTTTTTGTGGAAGTTGTAAGTGGAGTTATGACTCAAAACAGTCTTAGGGGTGTCGGGGTTGAGTAAAAACCTTCTTTTTATAATAAACCCATGTTTTAAGTCCAGGGTTTAGGGTTCAAGGTGCCCATGGTTTAAGCCCATGGTTTTGTAATAAGTGCACTATAAATAAACACTCTTGTAAAGAAGTCAGTTTAGTCTTTTGATGTAAGATGAATTGATGTGAAGCTAAGGCTTGTTTGTAAGAAGGTTAAGTCCCAGCTGTGTGCGTGGACGACCTCTGCAGCTGTGTGCACAGAGGGATTTTGGGTGATTAAGGAAATCTGCAACTGTGTGCGCAGAGGCCTGCAGCTGTGTGCGCAGCTTTGAGGACTTGAAGGGATCTACAGCTAAGTGCGCAGATCAGAACTGTGGTTTTTGTAAAGAGTTGAATAAAACACAGTTCTGTGGACGTAACCCCTAAACTAGGGGTGAACCATGTTATATCGTGTGTTGTGGTTTTCGTTGTGTTGTTGTTATGTTCTTTTATGTATTGATAAATATATATCTGATAAGTAATATCACTGCTAAATACTAAACTTCGCTGGAATTCCCAGTAAAGGGTTAAGCAAGGAACTGTTTTTTTATCTAATCGTGAAGCTAAATAAGTAACTATTAAAGCTCTGCATTGTATGATTATAATTGTTAGAAGGTAAAGGTACAGTAATATCCCTCTTCTGCTTGCAGAAACCTGATTCTGCGGCACCCCATAGCTGTTTCGGGTGAGACTGCAACCTGTTCGTAGGTTGTTGCCGAAAGGGCCAACACTGTGGGTCTTTTGTTAGTGCGAAGTTAATGGTATAAAGCCCGAGTCTTCCCTAGAGCCCAACAGCGGGTGTGCCATCTTTGGCCTGTGAGCCTGATTCGACGATTGTGTCTTCTTCTTCTTCTTCCAACTTCCTTGACAGGTTTCCAACTCCTATTTCTGATGATGACAGCGAGGATGAAAATCTAGCTCTACCTGTTCATGTTCCTCTAATTGCACCAACACCAATACTTCCTCAATGGTTCCATTCAACATGTGAAGTAGCTGGTGATCTTGCCAGTGATACTAGAGATCAACGTCGGACGCGTTCTCAGTTTTAGGGAGCCTCTTCTCTTTTGGCTCAAGTTTCTAAGAATCATGATCCAGAAACTTTTGCAGAAGCTTCAAGAAATCTAGATTGGGATGCAGCTATGGATGAAGAATATCGTTCCTTAATGGCAAACAATACTTGGGATCTTGTTCCTCTTCCAAAAGGATGAAAACTTGTCAGATGTAAATGGGTCTACAGAACTAAGTATGCATCAAATGGAAGTGTTGAAATACTTAAGGCAAGGTTAGTTTCCAAAGGTTTTTCCCAAGTTGAAGGGATTGACTACAATGAAACCTTTGCTCATGTCACAAAAATGAATTCCATCTGCCTTGTTCTTTCCCTTGCAGCCTTACATAACTGGGAAGTCCATCAAATGGATGTCAAGTCTGTGTTTTTACATGGTAATTTACAGGAGGAAATTTACATGGAACAACCTCTTGGATATGTTCAAGATAACTCTAGCCTTGTTTGTCTCCTTAAGAAATCCTTATATGGCCTTAAGCAATCTCCTAGAACTTGGTATGCCAAAATGGATAGCTTTCTGCTTGACACTAGTTTTTCTAGATGCCATTCTGACCCCAATGTCTATACCAAGAAAGTAGGAAACAATCTCATCATACTTGTTCTTTATGTTGATGATCTTATCCTTACTCGTAGTGACCCTAAACTTATAACCCATGTGAAATCCAGTCTTAAGCAAAATTTTGAAATGTCAGACTTAGGACATTTGCATTATTTTCTTGGTCTACAAGTCTTGCAAACCAAAGAATGACTCTTTCTTTCCCAGTCTAAGTATGCTTGTGACCTTCTTCGTCGCTTCCACATGGAAGATTGTAAACCAACCCCTTCTTCCTTCCAGTCTAGAGTCAAACTTTCTGCCACTTGTACTTCCCCTGAAGTAGATGCCACCTTGTATCGTCAGCTTGTTGGTAGTCTTTTATACTTGACTCATTCCCGTCCTAACCTTTCCTTTGTCATTGGTCATGTTGCCTGTTATATGCAAACTCCTCATGAAAGTCACTATAAATCAGCAAAAAGAATACTTCGATATATTCGAGTTATAATTCATTTTGGGATTCATTATAGTACAAGGGGAGAACCTTTGTTGGTTGGTTTCACTGATTCAGATTGGGTCGGCGATCCTAATGATCGAAAGTCTACTGCAGGTTATGTTTTCAGTCTAGGATCTGGACCTATCACTTGGGTTTGTAAGAAACAACAAGCTCTTGCTCTTTCTTCAGCAGAAGCAGAATATCGAGTCGCAGTTAATGCCAGTCAGGAAGCTTTATGGCTTTGACAGATCCTTTCGGAGTTTGGATTCGAGCAGCAACATCCTACTCCACTTTGGTGCGACAATCAAAGTGCCATCAAGCTTTCCAAAGATCTAGTTCTACATCAGCGCAGCAAACACATTGAGCTACACATGCACTTCATCAGAAATCGTGTTCATGATCGTGTTATTGAAGTGCTCTATTGCCCTACAGATGATCAAGTTGTAGACATCTTCACCAAGTCTCTTACAGAATCGAAATTTTCTAAACTTTAGTCTATGTTAGGAGTTCAGGAATGTGTCCTTAAGGGGGGATAGGCTCTAATGCCTCCTTCCTTCTCCTAGTAGTGTCACTTTTGTAAATACTTCAATCCTATCCCAAGTTGTTCTTAAGGGGGGATGTTAGGATATTTAGACACTTAGGAGTTAGTTAATATCAACTTGTGTAATATATCTGTTAGGTAAAAGTGTGTTTCTTTAGTATGCATTTGTAAATATTCTAATCCGATGGTCACGATATGTTCTAGACATAGAGTGATCTGATGGTTCAACTTCTCTTAGATCACACCTACCATTGATCTGTGGCTTAACACCCGATTGGTCTATGATCTCTATTTAAAGAGCATAGAGGGTCCTTGGCTAGTTGATCGATTATGAGAAGCTCATGTAACTTTCTTTCTTTTACATAATAAATTGATCAAAGTAGCTATTTGGCTGGGGTCATGGACTGTTTCCCTCTCAAGGGTTTTAACCATGTGACAAAGATCGGTGTGTTGATCTGTGATCTATTTGTGTGAAGCGGTTGCTCAAGGTGTTCGGCCTTTTGGGAGTACCCTGTGTACCCAAACAGGTTTTTCATTAATTTGCATATTTACATGATGTTTACAAACATGCTTTCCTTAGCACATAAACCATAGGCATCAACCATGATCGTCTATATACCAAACATTAATCAATGACAGGGCCTTGTCCTTGAGCTCCTTGTCATGATTCCATATAATATTTACATCATATACATTAATGCAAACAGGGTCAAAACCGGGGTGTTACACTCCTTCCCAAGAACCTCAAAGCCATGAGGTTGCTCAATGTACACCTCTTCCTCAATAACCCCATTGTAACACGCCGGTTTTGACCCCATTTGCATTTAAATAAAATTGTAAATAATCGTGGTGTGGAGCTAGGACAAATCCCACCATTGATTTAGTGTTATGTTTTGGCAATTAAAGTTGGGCCGATGGTATTTTTTTTTATGCTAGCTAAACATTAAAAAGTTGGACATAATGTTAAATTGCAATTTTTAATTAAAACCCACAGTCAGCTATGTCAACGCAACTAAATGAGATGGGTCATGCTTTTTCCTAAGGATGAGGGAGTGGGGGATTGGAAGAGTGGGGAAATTAGAATTGGACAGAGCCCCACTTTGGGAAAAACATTTTTTAATTTTTCTTGCACAAGAAAACACCAAAAACAACCACATTTTCCTCATGTGGTATCGTTTCACCTTCCCTCATGATTTTGCAATGGAAAAACGTTTTGGGAAAACTAATTTTGCATTCACGCAGCAGCAAGCAAGAAAGAACGATTTTGAGTCTGAACCTTTCACAAATTTCTCTTGTCCGGCGATCTAAATCCTTCAGGTTTTTGGTTTTTGTGTTATGATTTTTCCCCTGTTCGACAATTTTGTTCTCTCTCACATTTTCCCTTCTCTGTTAGTTGCTTTCCTTAACACGATTGCCCTAAATCTGATTTTGTGTCTTTGTGTTGAAAGGCCAACAATTTTTTCGTTTTGGCATTTCATGAGCAATCGGTCTTGCACGGATAATGTTCAGAAATTTGTAAATTTTTGTTTATGTATGTAATCCCTGGCATATGCTATGTTTTGATGAATCCCAGGACTGAGATCCCTGTGTGTGCATCCACGTTTGGCATTTGATTTGATTGAAAAAATGGAAATAGAGTCTAAACTTGTTTAATAAACCTAGTGTGTGAAAGAACCTCACAGACCAATCTAGAAGGATGGCTTTCTTCTTCGCATGCCCTGAATAGCACTGGAAGGGAAGGCATGGCCTGAGGTTCTGTGTAGCAAAGAAGGGAATGCTTCCTTGTGTTCGATGTGTAATTGTTTAGAAATCAGGCTAGATTCAGTGTGGGTGTTCATAGCTCTGGGTTTGAGCTCACTAGCTTAGCAGTCAGTCTTTCCACTTCCTTGGCAACCTGATAAACCCAACTGGAAGGATGGCTTGGATGGTATCCTAATAAACCCATCGGTTGGCTTGGTTGTGTCTCATGTGAATTTGGCTAAGTGTAAACCACTGCATGTGTAATTCTGATAAACCCAACTGTGTTGGCTTGATTGAATTTTAATTGCATCCTTGTCTATGGGTGAAGTCTGCTAGTATTCCTTATTCCTTGGGGAATATCATGCCCAGCTCGGGGGTGGCAGTGTTGCTGAGAGATTAAAGAGCACACTGGCCTATGGTTGGGTGGAACGTTGCAGCGACATAGCTGGTTACGGGACGAGCTTCTTCCAAAGATAAGTATTCTTGTGTATTTAATTTTTGCAACTGTATTTGCGTATGAATTATTATGAAATTATCATGAACATGTTGAATGCATGAATGTGTTGAATGAATTATTTGCTTCCACTGTATATATAAGTTACATTCCATTATGCATTTGTTTATACTTATGAATTTTTTATTTCAAAGAAATTTTTATATTATGTTCATGGGGCTTAGTTTGCCCGAATTTTTAGATGTTAGTCGTGTCCTCTCTACCGAGTAAGGGTTGGGAACTGTAGCAGGGATTTCTCCTTGCTACAGGGGCAGGAATGGCTCCCTTCTATCTATAGGACAGAAGGGTAGGTTCCTTCGTGGATAAATGTTGAAAATAAAAAAAGAATGTAAAGGACAATAAGGAAAACAAGGCAAAGCAAAGATGGAAGAGAAACAATGGTGAACCCCTCTGCAAACAAAGGTTAGGGTTCTGCTTCCAAAGACCTGCAAACATTGACTAAACTACAGAAAACCAAAATACCTGCAAAACAATGTTAAACATAAACCTACAAATGAAAACATGGGTTTGAAAGCAAAGAAAACTAAGAAGCAAATGCAAGAAAGACAAGCTATACCTTCTCTTTGGGTGGAAATGGGCCACCATGCCCTAGCTTATGGAAGCGCCTCTCTTGGATGGGGGAGCTATGGCTCAACGGAGATGGAGGAGAGGGAGTGTAGGTGGATTGAGAGGCAAAGGTGTCTCAAGGCATCCATGGGCAGCATAACAATAGGCAAGGGAGAATTGTTTTGAGAGTGACCCCCCACCCTCCTTTTATAGCTTTTTTGGGGTTTTAGGGTTTTAAGCCCTTGGTCCGGGATTTAGCCCCTTTTTTGGGATTTTATCCCTTTCACCCTAATTTTAGCTCCTTTTAGGGTTTCAGCCCCTTTTTGGGGGATTTAGCTCCTAGGAGAGTATTTTGGGATCCTTTTTGGGGTTTTTAAGCCCTTTTCTTCATCCTTAGGCTATTTTGAGGGTGTGGGGGTCAAATGGAGTGATATGAGGGTCGTGAGATGGTGTCCTTGGGTGGTGTAGACCATGGAGAGATGAGTGGGGGGTTTTTGGGTTAACAGATTTCCCCCTGATGTGTGAGGGAAGGAGCTCAACGTATGGCCGAAGGACATCATAGGATTTGCTGCATAGAGGTAGTGCTTCCGGGGCTGGGGCATGGTGGCTTTTGGTTTTTGTATTAATATTGTCCCCATCAATGGGTGAGATACAATAAATGTGTGACATGTATATGGATGAGGTAGGCATCCCCATGCTCGTGACAATGTCAAAAGAATAATTTGACCTATGCTTTAAAATGCAAGAGTCGATCATATACAATTAATGTTACAATAATGGTTGCCTCCATGTGAGGCTAAATACAATGTTGATATGGTACATTGGACCCATGGAATTCTCATGGAATGTTATATGTTCATGACTGACGGTCTGCTGGATTTGGTACATAGCTGTGTGGACTCGCTGATTAAGAGTCAGAGTCTATGTGGTACAAGTATGCTGCATCAATCATAAATATATATTGAAGCACTGTTGGGCTTCTGAATATTGTATCCAACGCAACCCAAAAATCACAAGGGACATAACCTATTTAGGTCCCTTGAGTAGACTCATCAATGTGCTAGAGTCAGGTGACATCCGGGGTCTTCAACCAAGTACTGTGCGGACCAAACCCTGTTTGAATCTCAACAGTGCGATGATGGAGTTGGGGTCGAGCACGTGAGAAACAACCATCCCAAGAGGCACTAAGGGATCCTCTCAAGTGGTCCCAGGAACTCATCAAATATGTTAATGAAACCAAGATATAGGGACCTCTGGGTCTATCCTTTGGAATATGTTTGTTGGCGTCGACAGAGGGAGACCTGCCCCTAGTCAAGGCAATGATGTTTCCTTCACCAGGAGCGCGAGGGAGATAACCGAAAGGTGTGAAGCAATCTATGGACTGACTCACTGAATTGGGGGGGGGAGGGGGAAGCGACAAAATTGAACAGGGGTAGGGGGAGTGGTGGTAGACTCAAACTTCCTTTGTTCAAAGTATAACGGCAGGGCAGACCAAGAAGCAAATGAAACTGACTTCATGGGAATGGGATCATAAATGTAATACCAGGAACATCACTGCAGATGGAAAATACTTGGAGGAGGTGGACACTTTTGATATTGATGGGATCCAAGTAAGACACATTGCAGAGTACTCTGAACAAAGGCAACCCAATGTGGGAATCTTGCCAAACTATTTTCTTTGGGGTGGTGTCTAGGGACACCGTTATGGTACGATCTTGTGGATTTTTGGTGAGCCCGAGAAGGTAAATGCTCAATGGTGCTTTCAATTTTAGAGAGTCTGAAAGCACAAAGAAGACTCCAATGGGGGATATTTTTCATTGGTAGTCTCCTATGCCAAAAAAAGGATAAAAGTATACATAGGAGAGCACCCCCATCCTGTAGGGGATGGGAGAGTACTTCTTTATCGTTGGTAATCCAATCAGGCCGGAGAAGGTTAAACCTATACTGACTAGACGGTCATATAGATACTTTTACGAGCATAAACGAAACCAAATTTGCTCGACAATATTTTCTTGATGAGAAGGCTGGAAAAGAGCTTAACGACAACCCGTGGTGAGCCTTTTTGTAAAGTGCGGCCCCTCTGCCCGAGAAAGCATAAAAGTATGTAGAGGGGAAAAGTCTTGGCTTGAATATGCCAAGATAGTCCTTTTCAATTGATGGTCTACATGGTCTGCAAAAAGAGGTAAATGAGACGATGTAGATGCCCTTTCCTATACTTTAGCGAGTGGGAAAGGAAGCAGCTGCGCTCAACAATCTTTTCATTGTTTTTAAGAGTCAGAAAAGAGCTTAAATGAAATTCTAGTGTGGTCAACCGATTGCGGTGGCACAGGCGGTGCCCCATGTCGGGATGGTGGACAGAGGTCCAACGGTCATCCACACAGTATGAATGGAGCAAAAGGCTCTCAAACATACCAACACATGCGCGGGATAGATCGCGGTAGAGGCTCGCGAGTCGATGTGGTAGAGGCACGCAAATTGAGGTGGCTCTCGGATAGAGGTCAGGAGAGCGTGTGTGTGTGTGTTACGGTGGATGGACTTGACTACATATGATGTGAGTGCAATTCTGGGGGCAGTTATATGCCAAATATGTACAATAAAAGTAAATCTTTTTGTGGACAATGGTCCAGAAGTCTGCATAAGGTGCGGTGGATGAAGGAGACAACTATGTTTTAAAATACAAAATAAAAGTAAAAATGGCATTCCTTAATGGGTGGTGGCCTAAAAACATGCATGAGTAACGATTGGGAAGTGTGATACAAGTACAGGTCTGTAGACACTTGCATCATCATGTCATGGCTCATGAATCGAGGTGACTAGTGGGAAATGGTCCCGAAATTTATTTGTTAAACATGAGATGATGGTCTCATAAGGAAATGGAAAATTGAGCCCGGAGGTGTGAGAAGTGTCTCGAACTGGTTCCAAGTGACTTTGGATTAGCAGCTAATGGTGCTGCCCCTGAATGGGGGTCTTTGATTTGTGGTAAAAACGTTGCAAAACAAAAAGGGAGAAAACTACGCTATAAGGGACTCATAGTGGTTATGTCAAGCATAGACTCTCTTGAGGTGGATCCCATTGCGTGGCTTGTTCAAGAGTTGACCGTTTGAGTCAGCAAAGAGGTATGCCCCCTTGCCAAGACGAAGGTCATTGGTAAGGTGGGATGACAAAATCTGGTCTTTTATGGGAAGAACTGATTCCACATTATGGTTAAAAGGGAATGGGGTAAAACCAAAGGCGGTCTTACATATATCTCCGTCATCACATAGGCGGTGTCGGGATAGATCAGGTGGATATTCCACAGCCGACGAGATGAAAGGGAAACTGGTGCTAGAGATCATGTAAATGGTATTGGTTGTGGCTTTGGTGGCCTTGCCCCCAGTCTCTATTGGAGGAAGAGGGGCAGGCCTAGAGACGAGAGGAGTCTTTGATGGACCTGGAGGTAGGTGCAACATCACCTCAATTGGATGGACATGAGTCAACACATCTTGAAGCCTTAGAGGTAGGGTAGGTGGTTCAAGGTACCACACAGGATCTCCCAGTGTGAAATCCTATAGATTGCGGGTTGCCAAGATAGAATTACTCATGATCCCGGATGGTAGGAAAAGGGAAAGGAAAAGAAAAAGGGAAAGGATCGTGTTGATTGGGAATGAACCCCACTATTTCCCTAGTAACTGAGGTTGAGGTTGCAGCGGTGGCTGGGGAAACAACGGAAGAGAGAGGTCTGATGGACCATCAGTGATGGTGGAGACAAGACGGTCTGTAGAACTAGACATCATGTAAATGGACATGGTGTCTGAAAAAGGAGGTGGGGGATGTAATTCTTCGATCAGAGTGATCTCAGATTCAAGGGAATGTTTTCGAAGGTTGGATAGAGCCATTCAATACTCAGACAAGTCTTGGCAATGGTAAGAATAATGTCCATCTAGACCATAGAGAGCGCAAGCATGGTTTGTTCTCAGTGACTTGTTTTTGACTATCGGCGCAGTTGGAAGTTCAACCACGGGGATGTTTTCATTTGTATCCATGGCATTTAAATGCGCACGGATCATTGGGATTTTAGGGTAGTTTTGAGTTGGATGGTCCTGTTGTTCTCAGACGTCACAAGGTGGGACTTGTCGTGGCTCTACAGTGGCTTTGGCATTCTTTCCCCTGGCCCTTTTCGAGTGGGGCAGTGCAGGTGCGATGGTTGGATTTTACGGGTCGGGTGGAGGGTGAGACTCCACCACGATGGGTTGCACCGAGGTTAAAACAACCTAGGGCATTGCTGGTTGAGCCGATGGATCAAGATGCCAGACCGAAATTCCTAATGTAAAGTTGGGTAAGCTTAAAGTGGCCATTACTGGTTTGCTCATGACACTAGGTGGGGTAAAGAGGAAGGGAATTGTATGGACTGGAGATGAGCCTAGATAACTCCCTGCTGGTTGCATGTGGGGATGTGGTTGTGGTTGCAGCTACATGAAACGCTGCTGCTACTGATGATTTTGCGGCTGCTGTTGGTGTTGTGACTGCGGACAATGTTGTGGTTGTGGTTGGGTTTGCGGCTGCGGTTGTTGTTTGGGTGCAGCGGTGCTTGATGAGACCATGCACAAGTCTGCATTATCATTTGTGTCGGTGGTGGTGACACTAATGGGAAAGGAGTCATCAAGGTGGTATCGGCAAACAACCTAGGGCCCACATTCAACAATGGGGAGGCTTGTGTGTTTTCAACCATTGTGTTGATTACAAGGATGACATTGGCATGTGTAGTCGTCCCTTGTGTCTCAATAGTGGTGATGGTCAAGATAATGTTGGTGGGTGCCGTTAACCCTCACGGATTGTGATAAGTGAGTTTATCAACCATCACAATATTCCCTTCAAGGGGGGACATCATGAGACGGAAGACAGTTGACGCGACAACTCGCATGGCATACATATAACTTCTCCCAAGGAGAAGGTTATAGTCTAGTTGAGCATTGACAACTTCTATGTCGATCAGTACTGTCTTCCCAGCTAATGTGATGGGGACATGGGGGAGGATTCCTTGGGCTTTAGTGGGATGTCCATCATAAACCCATAGAGTTATGGAGGACGGTTACATAATTGGTGATCCAAGTTTCTGCCAAACCAAGGTAGACATAATGCACATGGATGCCCCCTCATCCACTATGCATCGGTGCACAACCAGGTTCCAAATAGACACCGGGATTCGGAAGGCGATGGTGGATGGCATGCATGGTTCTCCATTCTCTGTGTCGAATGTGATCAACTTGGAGTCGGAGGGGTCTACTTCCCCAAGGGAGACTAGTAAGGCTTTCTGCTGCGTTGGGAACATTTTAAGTACCTCAAGAGCGAACATGGTGGTTGGTGTTTGGGCCAAATCATCCACAATGCTATAGCTTACTATAGCTCTGGCTGTGGCGTTATTGGCATTTCGGTGTATGGGGGGTAGGGGAAAGGGGGTAATTGAAGAGGTGTATTGATCGACTTGGACGTAGATGCCGCTGATGTGTCAGCGGGTCCGGTGGTGGTACCGTACTTATTCTATCTAGTTTGTAAGTTGACCTCTTCAGTCGTCATGGCTAGCAAGTGGTGAACACCTGTTTTAGCCATGGGAGGTTCCCCCAGAGCGTTGGGATTGGGTTGGGGAGGGGGTACGGTTGCCACCAACCCTTGGATTGGTAGTGGGTTTTGAAGCACCATAGGCAGAGGTCCTTGTGGTGCTGGGTTGGGTTGGGCTTGATTTGTAGCATTGGCGGCCTATTGAACCTTGTTCTGAATGGCCTGCTTAGCTCAACCCATGAGGGGACACTCAAATGTATAGTGCCCATAAACATCACAGAGTGTGCACGGTTGGTTTGTGCACAATGGAGTGTTGCGTCTTGGTGCATTCTGTCATGGGGGGTTTTGAGATGGCCGATTTTCTATGGCATTGTTGGGAGGGTTCAGTTGTTGACCGCCTCCCTGCGGTTGGTTATTTCCTTGGTTGAGGAGCTAGTTATTTCTAGCTTGCCCTTGTTGATTGTTGGGGGCAAGCTAGTTGGGATGGTTTTGTTGTACGAACACTTGTCCCAATGGAGCAGGTGGAGCAGGGGTGGGGGCTTGAACTGGTTGCATTGGTGGTGCATAGTATATTTGTGGGGGTGATGGTGCCACAAATGTGGGAATTTGCCCCACATACTACTTTGTTGGCCAAGCCATGGCCTGAGCTTGCTATGGTGGTGCAGGTTGTGCATAGGAAGTTGTTGCTCCAGAATGGGACATCATTCTTGCATAGTCCGAAGTTTGGTTTTAGTAAGCAACATTAGCAATGTTGCTTGGTTGTGATGGAACTGCAAGTGGGGTCGGTCGATGTTGTGGTTGTTGGGAGACCGATCCTATGATGCCATCTGTAGCATGGGATGCCCCTAGTACATTGCGGTATGAGGTACTCGATTAGGGAGCGTCTGGAATGACGGTGTACAGGTATCTAGACTGAGCATAGATGAGGTCAAACTGTTGAGCTTTCAGTATGGCCTCTTCTTCGGATTGAGGACGTTCGGATCTGACGTCCTTTGCTATAGGTGGGAGAAAGGTCTTAAGGAACCAATCCAAGAATATCTTGTCATCAAGTTGGATTTTGTATAGGCTACGATGTCACCACCACTCATGGATATGGTCAGTTATATGAGTGGCAGTGTTTTGATGGAAGGATAGCAGGATCTCCACCCCCTCGTTATATCTGACGGGGAGTTGGAAATACTATAGGAACATGAAAACTAGGGAGTTGAAATCAGGGTACTTGGCTTGTGGTAGCTCAATGTACCATTTGGTCGCACAACCTGTGAGGGTGCGTTGAAATAGCCTCAGTTTGATGGAATTGTCTACGATGTTGTTTGACAAGCACCTTAGATGGAATGTCATTATGTGATTTTGGGGACATT
The DNA here is from genome assembly GCA_001517045.1 of Pseudotsuga menziesii. Taxonomy (NCBI): domain Eukaryota; kingdom Viridiplantae; phylum Streptophyta; class Pinopsida; order Pinales; family Pinaceae; genus Pseudotsuga; species Pseudotsuga menziesii. Next base: position 628,216 of record LPNX010731805.1, on the reverse strand, counting down.
CCCTTGCTTTTTCTTAAAACTTTGGAATGTCTGAAGGCAGCTTGGTTGGCATGGGAGGCCAGAAATCTTGGTGGCGGATGGGGTCGTTTGTTAACTGTGCCAAATCAGGCAAGTTAAGATGAGCCATGAAATGCAGGTTTGACCTCAAGTTGATGTGGGATGGGGCTGCGATGGTGGTGGGGTTTGGAGGTGCATAATGCATGTGCACAGGTGGGGGTACTTGCGGTGGCACCATTGCAGATGGGCCAATGCCCCCAAGTGTTGTGGGGGGAATAGTATGGGTGGCAGAGACATTGCCCCCATGTATGACATTAGGGGCAATGTAAGTGGATGTTTCACTGCCCCCCTATGTGGTAGGAGGGGTATTGTGTGTGGAAGGGCCATTGCCCTCGTTCGCTTGGATGGTCACTATAGGTGGTGGCAACTGACTAATGACAGTCTACATGACTGTGCTTGGGCCACCTGTAGGGTTATTGGTGATAGGTTGTGGTGTGGACATGGGTCCACTTGCTAAGGTTAGGCCAGAAAATGGATCTGGGTTGGCACCATCCATGGGGCTTGATGGTGTAGTATGGAGGTCTGGTTCAAACTAATATGGGTCTAAATCAAAATCAGAGGCTATGTGGCCTTCTGATGGTGTGGGAGATAGCTAAGAACAGTTTCGACAGTGTCGATTGAGTGTTCCAAATTCTGGTGGTTCGCCTCTTAGGCGTGAGGAAGAGCGTGAGGGATCAATTGTGTTAGTTGTTTATCAAACTGATGGGAGTGATGTTTGGACCCTAGTTTTAGTGGCTTCCTATTGGATGTAGGTGGTCACTCGGCCACCAAGACTATTAGAAGACAACGCTTGGATTTTTCCTCAGAGGTGTTTCTACTCAATCGGAAGGAGTCGTTTCTCGTTTCGCTTGGCAATTCCTCTCAGCGGCCAGCTACTTTGGGGTTCCTGTGGTACTCCTCACAATGATTTTTTGGGAAGAGCCCAAGTACTTCCCACAGTTGAAGCAGTCAGGGACTTATGTCCTCAAAGACTGCAGATTTATTTGTACTTAGTGTAAATTGGTAAATTTTAAGGCTCTCTCAGCGTCATGAACTGAGTTGGGTTAATTACTTGGTATGGTGTATTTATTTGTTTGTTTTTCTGGTATTTGGTAGCTGCAAATGGTTTATGAATTCATCATATTGTAGTTTTGTATGCAAGCATTGGATAATCAGAAATTGTGAACAAATACAGTTTTTAACCCTAAATGTTGATGGCCTAACTAGATGACTACCTCACACTGATATTCCTCTTCAACCAAGAGAAGGTGTTGGGCTCTCAACACAATGGGACTAAGCCCATCCGTAGATCCTCAGGTCACCTCCCGGATGTAAGGTTGGTCAACAGGGAGGACGCTTAGCACCGTGAGAACCCCTCCTTCTCTACCCCCTCTACCTTCTAGGTCATTCGGTTTTAATGGTTTGGAACAATATTAGTGGAGTGCCTAGATCTATACAAGCTTTTCCTTCATCATATCCCAGAATACCCTGGAGGGTGATGACTGGGTAGAGGAGGAAGGGTGAGCAAGACAGTTAGTTTTAGTTTGATTTTAGTTAAGCTACATTCATTTGATTAAGCCATTAAAATTTACTTGGAATTTACACATTGTTTGTAAAAAAAATTGCAAGAAATTAAAACAAGGACTGAAATTGACTTGCAATGTTGGACAGAGGCAGCTGAGCCACACTGAAAATCCCTATGAAACTGAAATTTAACTCCTATTAAACTGAAATTGAAGCTCTATTTGACAGACCGCACATTTCTGATCAAATCTGGCGAGGGGACCGCGAGATTTTTTCAGAAACAGGTGAGGGGGTCGCACAGAATTCACAGATAGTTGTGATCTATGTTTCTGAGTGAAGTCAATCTTATCGAGGGATTAAGTGCACCCTAGGCATGCTTTTTTGGCCATTAAGTGCACCCTCACCTCATGTTTAGGCCCGATAAGAGCGACCTACCCCAGATTTGGGGTTTCTTGAGATCCAGAGTCAGATCCGGTCGACAGTAACCTATACTGTGGCCAAACTGACTCGGATGTGCCTAGTAGAGGATTCAATAGTGCTAATAACTAGAAATAAATTGAATTTAAACTAAATTTAACATGAAATTTGAAAAACTAGGGAAAAACTTTAAAAACTTGAAATTTTAAAAATTTGGCCCAGTGATCCTATGGGATCGACCTAGTATGGTCGCCAATTCTGTAGCAGGGATTTCTCCTTGCTATAAGGGCAGGAATGGCTCCCTTCTGTCTATAGGATAGAAGGGTAGGTTCCTATGTGGATAAATGCTGAAAATAAAAATGAAATGTAAAGGACAGTAAAGAAAACAAGGCAAAGCAAAGATGGAAGAGAAACAATGGTGAACCCCTCTACAAACAAAGGTTAGGGTTCCACTTCCAAAGACCTAAAAACAATGACTAAACTACAGAAAACCAAAATACCTACAAAACAATGTTAAACATAAACCTGTAAATGAAAACATGGGTTAGAAAGCAAAGAAAACTAAGAAGCAAACGCAAGAAAGACAAGCTATACCTTCTCTTTGGGTGGAAATGGGCCACCATGCCCTAGCTTGTGGAAGCACCTCTGTTGGATGGGGGTGCTATGGCTCAATGGAGATGGAGGAGAGGGATTGTAGGTGGCTTGAGAGGCAAAGGTGTCTCAAGGCATCCATGGGCAGCATAATAGTAGGCATGGGAGAAGTGTTTTGAGAGTGACCCCCCACCCTCCGTTTAGCCCCTTTTTTGGGCTTTTAGCCCCTTCCACCCTAATTTTAGCTCCTTTTATGGTTTTAGCCCCTTTTTTGGGGCTTTAGCTCCTAGGAGAGTATTTTGGGCTCCTATTTGGGGTTTTTAAGCCCTTTTATTCATCCTTAGGCTATTTTGAGGGTGTGGGGGTCAAATGGAGTGATATGAGGGTCGTGAGATGGTGTACTTGGGTGGTGTAGGCCATGGAGAGCTAAGTGGGGGATTTTTAGGTTAACAGAGATGTGACACCCATTGATTAAAGTTGTCTTCACATCCATCTGGTTATCCTCCATCCCATTTAGTTCTCTAATGGAAGTGTACCTAGAATTTATCCTCCACTCCTTCTTTCTGGGAGAACCCTCTTTCCAAGAACCTTGCTTTGTACTTAGCTATGATTTCGTAAGCCACATACTTGATCTTGAAGAGACATATAGAATTCATCATTGACTTACCCTTTAGTGAGGAAAAATGTCCCAGACATCATTATTTATGATGGAGGTGTACTCCTCCACCATTGAATCCCTCCAAACTTGTTGGTAAAATGATTCATAAAAATTGGAGGGCTCAGAATCTATGATGTTACTCATCAATGCCTTATAGTTCAGAAACTTCTTCAAAGGTATGATCTCCCTGAATGTGATCATATGTGCCTGAACATGATCCTAATAATCCCTTAATGCTGTGTGAACCATTGAGGTCTCTTGACAGAACTGGTAGGAGTGAGTGGATCCCTCTCTGTATTTGAAGGTTACTTCCCTGAACTCGATGGTGACCATGGCTTAGTCTTCAAATATTTTTGCTCCTCATCCTCTATCAATGTTAATAAATCATGATACTTATTGGAGGAAAATTCTTCCTCGAACTTTACATCCTTGATTACAATTGTCTTCGTCTCTCTTGTAATATAGATGTTGTAAGCCTTTGAATTCTTATTGTAGCCAACAAATAAACCCTTCCTGTTGGAGTGATCCAATTTGGTCTTCTTCTCCACTAGTAGATGGAAGTAAACTAGACATCCAAATATGTGGAAGTTACTGACCTTTGGCTTCACACCAGTGAATGCCTCTTCTAGTTTCTTTTCCCCCAAAATCCTATGGTGATTCATGTTATGGATGTATATTGTTGCATTGCATATGAATTCCCATAAAAACATCGAAAAATCCTAGTTAGGTATCATGTCCTTAGCATCCCTTATGATGGATCGATTCTTCTAATCTACAACCCCATTTTTTTGTGGGAAGTAAGGAACAATGTTCTCCCTCTTGATTCCTACAACATTGTAGAAATCCTTGAAATCATTGGAGGAATGCTCACCCGCATTGTCTGATATCAAAACCTTGATCTTCTTTCTTGACTAGTTCTCTACAAGAACCTTGAACTCCTTAAACCTATTGAAAACTTCATCCTTTGTCTTCTAGAATTATATCCATATTTTTTGAGAGAAGTCATCGATAAAAGAAACATAGTACATTATTCATGTGGTTTATGCTATTGGCATCGGTCCACACACATAAAAATGCATTAGATATAGGATCCCCCTAGATATGTGCTCACTGCTTGGGAAATAAGCATTGGCATTAGTTCCAAGAATGCACCCTCTTCATGCACCCCGCCACTCAATGTTGAACTCTAGAAGACCTATGACAATCTCCCTCATAATAGGAAATTCCTGACAAATCATGGTTAGGTATCATGACCTCATCATCCCTTATGATGGATCAATTCTTCTACTCTACAACCCCATTCTTTTGTGGGTAGTAAGGAACAGTGTGCTCCCTCTTGATTCCTACATCATTGTAGAAATCCTTGAAGTCATTGGAGGAATACTCACCCCCATTTTCTGATATCAAAACATTGTTCTCCTCTCTTTACTAGTTCTCCACAAGAACCTTGAACTCCTAAAACCTATTGAATACTTCATCATTTGTCTTCAAGAAGTATATCCATGTTTTGTAAGAGAAGTCGTCAATGAAAGAAACATAGTACATTATTCATGTGATTTATGTTATTGGCATCAGTCCTCACACATAAAAATGCACTAGATATAGGATCCCCCTAGATATGTGCTCATTGCTTGGGAAATAAGCCTTGGAATTATTTCCAAGCATGCACCCTCTTCACGCACCCTGCTACTCAAAGATGAACTCTAGAAGACCTATGACAATATCCCTCATAATAGGAAATGCTTGATGACGTAGGTGCCCCATCCTCTTATGCCATAACTCGCACTAGTTATTTGTCCTATGAAATAAGGCTTGAATTAGTTCACCCTATAACCTATACAAATTTCCTTCTCTAACCCCAATCACTTGAGATAATCTCAGGATAGACCCCTTCACTCTAATAAGGACTTTCTTGTTCTTAAACTCCACACCAAATACCTTATCTTCCATGATGGAAATTGAAAGTAGATTCTTCAAGAGACCTAGAACAAATAAAACATCATGAATGTCTAAAGAGTTTCCTAACTAGAGTTGGAAAGGAATGGTACCAAATCGTGCCACTAGATACTTGGCATCATCACCAAAATTGACCTAAACTCTATATTCATGATCTTATAGAATCAAAAATAAATCATTAGCTGGTGTCAAATGCCTTGACGCTCCACTATCCACATACCATGTGTTCTTGTGAACCATGTTGGAGGAAAAGAAAGATACCATTGAGAAATCTTTCTCAAACTTGGAATAAAACTCATTCATTCGGGTTTCACTTAAGGCTGATACCTAGTGTTGGTGCTTCCCTTTACCCTTTTTATTCCTTAGAAACTGTGATGCATAATGATTGTTATTATGACATATGAAGCACTTGATTTTACTCAATCCCTTCCTCCCTGGATGTGAGGTCAGCTCCTCACTCTTTTCTTTACCCTTGTTGGACCATTTACCTTTTCCCTTCTTTGTGTGACCAATGAGGGTATGGTCACTATCACCTCCATATTTGTTGGCCTTTGAATCCATTCAAGTCTCCTCCCAGATACACTCATCCCATAGTATTTCCCAGTTTGGAAAATTCTCGTAAGCACAAATACCCTGGACAAATATTTTACATTGTGGTGGGAACCCATTCATTGTGTTGTTTACTAAATCCTTGTCCTCAATTTTCCACTAATGTTGCAAGATGGTCATAGATATGTGTGATCTTCATAAGATAATTGGTGATGGTGTCTAATCTAGTCATCTCAATACATCTAAGCTTGTTGTGTAAAATCATCTTCTGGATAATGTTCTCACTCTGGTAAAGGCTAACCAAAGCATCAAACATATCTTTCACTACCTTCTTCTCAGATACATGAGGGATGAGATGATTCTTTATTGCATACATGATTAGCCACTTAGATCTCACTTCTTTCTTCTTATGAGCTGCCAAAAGTTGCATATTTGTCAATGGAGATACCACATCCTTGATGATATCCCAAAGATCATTCTATTCTAATAGAAGAGTTACCTTGAATTTCCATGCTAGGAAATTTGGGGCACCATCAAATCTTTCCTTGAACCCAAGTTTGGTTGATGCCATCTCTCATATTTAAAGCACAAACTCCAAATCTGAAAAATGAAATAATGAAACCCGCATTGTTGGTCCTTTTCCCACTACAACTGATATACCCACTGTAAACCCCTGATAGTCTCTATTAGAGAGATGCTTTAATACCATGTTAAATTTTCCTTACCCTAGGTGAATCTAGTCCTTATGTTTTCAAATAAATGAACCGATATTTAATTTGAGGAAATTAAATTCTTCAGATAGCAGCATTCACACACATAATAGGAAAATGAACAATGAAAACATAAAACAATTAAGACATGCATGTACTCCTCAAATTATATTTTCATTTAAACTTCAAAGCTTACAAGGAAACCTCCACTGCTACCAATAAATTACAGCAGTACGCTACACTCAAACAAAGAAAAAAATTTGGAGACTTACAAGACAAATTTACCCACTAAAACTAAATAAAATTGCCCATGGAAACCAACAAAACTTGATGTAGCCAGGTTGGATGGTACTGACATGTCCATATGATTGAAAATACCTGTTTTATACTATTGTACAGACCTGTATGTATGGTTGTATGTGTAACTATGATTGAAAATACCTGTTTTATAATTCATTTGAGAGTGTAACTATGGTCTAGATACTAGAAAATCATGTAACTATGGTCAAAGCTTTCTCTAGAGAAATGAAGAAATAAATTAACCCCTTGCAATTTTCCCTCTTTTGAGCTGGTAACGCTCTTTCCCCATTGACAAAAAGTGTTACCCCAGAAGCAAAGAGCCAGAACTGCTCCTGATATGGTAGCAAAGAGCGGTGCCACTGCTTCTATACCTACTGCAAGAAGCGGTACCCCCTTATCACCACCTATTTTCTTCATTGGAGAAGTGGTGCTTGAGTTTTCAAGGCAAAAAGAGAAGCTTCAAGAGGATTCTCGAAGCTGGCCTTTGTGGAGCCTCATTCCTATGGTTTAGGACCAGCTAGAGCTCAAGATCCTCCCTTTTAGGATCTAATATCCACCTCACCCATGATATCCTCAACCATACCTATCCTCCCATGCCTTTACTTTAAATACTGGGTCACCCCCCATCAACAAAGGTGGAAGAATTGTGTTGCATACCCAAACTCTGTCAAAATCATTCTTGAGTCTTTGGAGGTGTTATCTCCTAAATAAATCAATTTTCAATAAGTCCACTCAGACAATTTTTTTTTGATAGTGATGAAGATTTCAGGTCATATTATGAAAGATGTTTGGATGACTAACAAAGTTGGAATATCTGGTGCTCTAATTTTCAAGAAATTGGAAAGTTTTAGCTTTCGATGGCTTAGGTGAACTTTCCAACAGTTCAGTAGCCACTGAAAAGCCCAGCTTTTGGCAGCTAACAGTTTTGACTTAGCACCATGTTAACCACCGAAATCCTATTGATCACGTTTTTTATAAAAATTTTGGAAATTGAACTTTCGGTGGCTTAAGTGAACTCACCAATAGTTCATTACCCACTAAAAGGCCCAAGTTTCGGTAGCTTAGCAAGTGGGTCCAGGAAGACATTAACCACCGAAAGCTCGTTAAATAAATTTTTTGGAAAGGAAGCTTCCATTGGCTTATGCAAACATGCCAGTGGTTCATTAGCCACTGAAATGCCTAGCTTTCGGTAGCTTGCAGACTAGACCCGAGATTCCCTTAACCATCGAAAAGGCCAAAAGAGGAAAAATGGTTAGCTTTTCCATCAAAATCAAACATTGTCAGCATGAGGCACATCGTGATCTAGCACTTAACTGTTGAAAATACTGGGGGACTACAGAAAATCATTAGTTGGTAAATAAAGGGTCGTTATTGAATTGAATTGACTGAAAGAGACTAAAACCCTAAGCCTAACCTCCATCTGTCCCACGACTGCAGTTAAACCTCCACGAAGCATCAAGTTCTAGTTAAAAATGATTGTTGTGCTGGCTATCTTGTGTTTATCACCAGAATCCACCCTCATCTTGCTCAAGTACCAATCGAGTGGTTAAACCCTCAAAATCAGCACCATATCCTCAGTACACTCCACATTCTATGCATGCACCCTTACTACTCAAGGCCATCCCTAAAAACAACACGCTAATCTCCATTTACAGAATTTGAATTTTGGTTCTTGCAATTACTAGAAGCACAGTCCAGAGATGAAGAAAGGAGGACATGCTCTCAGACAGGAACTAGGGGACATCATCTATCTTGAGACACATCCAAAAGTCTTCCAATTCTTCAAAGATGCAAGTTGTTACAGGTTCTGTGAGAAATCCAAGGTTCACACCAGCAAGTTGGAGAGGCATTTGCTCTTTCTTTTGATGGCTTTAAGGTGTTGATAGGCAAAGAAGAGTTCCAAGTTGATTAAACCCTAATTTCATAAGTAGCAGAACTCCCAAGAACTGGGGAGAAATGGTTTAAGACCACCATCACTAAAAATGTGGAATTCAGATCATACTTAAAACCTGAGCACAAAGATGTAGTATGGAAGAAAAGTGTTCCATCCACCTGGCTAGAGGAGAGGTGGCAGCAATTATTGAAAGCAATCTTGGTTTACATAACCTGTGAAGGAAGGTATAACAGGGTGATGATATATCACTTCAAATTGATGAACCATTTTACAAGCAGAAGCCCTTTAAACCTACCTTTCCACCTCCACAAGAACCTAACCAAGAAGGCACACCAGGTCAAGGCCCAGCCCACTAAAATCGTAGGAAGGTTATCTCACCATGGCCTAATACAACTCATTGTCCAAGAATTTCTGCAAAGGAGAAACATAGCATGGGCATATTTCTTATTCTGGAATGAGTTTGAAACAGGTTTATAGCTAGAAGATAAAGGAAAGTCCCCCTCAAAGAATTCCACCACTCCCAGGAGTGCCAGAAGGAAGAGGAGAGCCATCTCACAAGTGACAGTGGATCGGCCATCTTCAACTTCTAAAACCAACCAAGCTAAAAGAAATCTGGACTTCAATAGAAAGGAGAAAGAGGCCCCAACACAAAGTGGAAATATACTAAACTTACCCTACTCAGATTCAAAAGAAGAAAAGGAGCAAGAAGTTGACCTAACAGAGCAGGTGGCAGCAGAATATGAGGAGTTTCCATCACCCACACTAAAAGAAGACCAGGGTGAACCAGTGGAAAAGGATTCCTCCAGCAAACCTAGGTCACAAAAATTCAACCAGCTACTAAGGCAAGTATATGAACTGGAATTTTTAGAGAGAGAGATCAAAAGAACTAATGTGGTATTAACCAAGAAAAACACTCAATTGAGTAATTCCCTGCTAGAAATCAAAGGGAGGTATTTCCTGCTGCAAAAAATGAATCTGAGGTTTATGAAGGACAACACCAGGCTTTAAATGATGATCAGACTTCTAAGGCTACAGATGAAGAATTACAACTCAAACCCTAGCTCTCATGCTCACTTTGCACTAGAAACCCTAGCAGAGCCAGCAGCAAGCTTTCAGGATCCTGAGGCAGCTCATGATGCTACTACTTAGTCAAACCCTAGGAAAATGGAAGAATTAATAGAAAGACAGAGGTAAAATTTGTATAAGATTGATTTAAAGGCTAATAAAATTTTGCATAAAACAAATCTTTCGGTGGCTTAGGCGAACACAGCAGTTGTTCATTAGCCACCGAAAGTAGAGCTTTCGGCAACTAACAGACCCAGGATTCTGCTTTCTTAACCACTGAAAGAGAAAAAAGGGGCAGAATGATATGTTTACACACAAAACCAATTTTGATGGATAAAAACATCTCAGGGGTGAATGATTAAGCTCAAAATTGATGAAAAGCACCAGTGGAGGGGGTCTGTTCCAGTTTTGAGGGTGCGATCAAGGAGAAATGGGTCACAAACCCTACCTATTTTTTACCAACCATGGCTTATCTATCAGATGACAGGTCAAATCTCTACTTCAGTAATCACTATAGTTATCAAATATTTCAATGAGTGAACAAGTGTTAGAGTTAGATAGACTAGTACTTAAATTAGGGCTTTTGACCTAATTTTGCAAAAAAACATTTATTTTATCTATTTTTAGTAAATCAGATCGAACTTTTCAGGATTTGAATATTTTTGTAAAGGCTATAAAGGCTAAGACTTATTTTGAAGCAAGGGTTCGACTTCAGAGACCTTTAGAACCTTATTGTTATCAAGCTTCTCATGTTATTGATCATTTAATATAAGTTCTTTTGCTATTATATGTTCAGCTTCCATATATTTTATGCTCTGTACTTGTGCTTGAATGTCTGATAGCTATCATCCTACATGCATGTTGATGAGTTGAATTACAAGTGTTTTTCCTTGTTATGATTAGCCATTCATATGTGATTACTTTATATATGAATCTTCTAGCATAGTAAGTTCTCCATTTATCCACCGTATTATCAAACCTCTCAACATTGGTAGTTAGAAGCCTTATCTAAGTGATTGGGTTCTATGCATGTCTTGAGTGAATTAGGTCTTCTAGGTCATCTAACTTGATCCATTTAGAAAAACCATTAAAAATAGTTAAGTTACCAGGCATCCTCAAGCTGCAACCTAGAGGAGTTTCCTGGAGTGATAACAAATTGGCATCGTTGCTAGGGAGAGGATATTGAAGCTCAGCTTCCCTAGGAGATGAAATAGATCCTACTTTGATGATAGACAAAGTCTAGACACTATTATGGTTGTAATCATCTATCTAGTGACTCCATTGGAATAAGGTGGCTTCAAGAAGACCAAGTACCAGAGAAAATCCTCAAGGGCCACCAGTAACACCTGTTTCAGATCCAAAAGATATTCTAAGAAGATCTAGGGCTTCACTTAGACAGACCTCCAAAGCTAAAAGGGAAGCCACATTAGGTATTTCAAGAGGTATTTCTATTGTTATATCAAATAGACCTCCATTTAAATCTCCTTCTACTGAAACATATAATTTTCATGATTTTATAATTGAATCAGAAAATTTTAGGGTTGAGGAATCTTCAAGCACTGCTGCGTGTGTAGATCCAATCCCTGGCAACTCCACTGAGATAAATCCACCCATAATACTCTCTCAGCCACCATTCACACTAGAAGTATCTCTTTCTGCCCTTTCCATACCCACTTCCAATATTAATGTCCCTTTGACCAAAATGGAAAGTATCCTTGTGGCCAGATATGCCCCTCTAATTCTACCTAACCCTCTCGTTTCTATTCCTACTGGATATTATCTCAAATACATGCCTAATTTTACTAGGGAAGGAGACTTCACAGCTGAAGAACACCTAGAGTCCTTCTACAATTATGCTGAGAATATAAACATTGAATAAGAGGATGTGTGGACTAGGGTTTTTGTGCAAAGTCTAGATGGTCAGGCTAGGAAATGGTTCAAAGAGTTTCCTGCTACATCCATAGCAAGCATTGAATCCCTAGCTGACATATTTTTGAAACATTTGGGATAGAGAAGAGACCACCTTTACTATATCACTAAATTTAGCAATCTGAAGAGGGAGAATGGTGAGTCTATTTCTAACTTCACCAAAATATTTAACAAGATGTTTAGCAAGATCCCTACTGAGATCAAGCCAACTGACACTTTAGCCAAAATCACATATACCAATGCCTTTGATTCAGAATTCTGTCTTCTTCTTAGAGAAAGAAGATCAGCTTCTATGTCACTCATGCAAGATGATTCCCTTGAAGTTGAATCCAATATCATTGCATCTCAGAAGGTTAAAGGAAAATTTGACAGGAAGAAGCAACCCTCAGATCCTCTAGGGGCTTCTTCATCAGAGAACAAGATGGAGAAAATGGCCAAAATGTTATACATTCTAACAGTTGAAATGTCTAGACTAAAAGACCGAGGGAAAATACCTATGAGGGGTAAAGGGACAAATGATTTTGCTAACAGAAACCCTAATTTTGTCCCTTACAGAAGAAATAACCCACCAGCTCAAATCCATCAAAGGGATAGGAATCAAGATGAGGATCAAAGGATTAGAGCTCCTTTTCAGAATGATGTACTAGAAGAAAAACTAGAGTTCACTTAGGAAGAAGGAGAGGCAGAAGACAATATCAACTGTATGGAGGATGAAGTAGATCTCTCTTTTCTGACACAAGCACACTATGAGGAATCTCTCATGAATCAACAGATCATGGAAGAATCTCTGTATTAGGAAGATTATCAAGAAGGTTATAATTTGAGATCTAGAATCGTTGCTCCAATGGAGAAGACTCCTACCCTTACAAAGTATCCTGCTCCTCAAGCTAGGAATATTGTTGCTCCTACAAAGAAGATGACGGTTCCTCCAAAACAATAGCAAAGGCCATTACAACAACCAGCTCATGATCCTATTCAGCTCAAAGCCACACCACAAGAGGTAAGAACTCCTGACAAATTGTCCTATGTTTTCAATCTTGATTCAAAAATTCAGAAGTTAAAAATCCCTTTTCCCTTGATAGAACTAATGAAGAATGAGGCCTTCAAGGAATCCATACTAAAATCCCTTCATCCAAGGACTCCACTAGATGTTGACTTTGTGAACTTGCAAGATGATAAGCCCACAGTAATCCTAGGACGTATGATTGAAGAGCTGGATGAGTCTTGCCCACCTTTCTACATATCTCTGAATATCCATGATAAAATCCTTCATAATTGTTTGCTGGACTCAGGAGCTTCCCATAACCTATTGCCAAAATCTGTGATGGATGATCTTGGCCTCATCATTGCAAAACCCTACCATGATTTGTTCTCATTTGACTCCATGAAGGTCAAATTCCTGGGCCTCATCATAGACCTTGTCATAAACCTCTTACAGCAGCCTTCAAAAAGTATAGTGATGGACATAGTGGTAGTTGATATCCCACCTAAGTTTGGCCTCCTTTTTTCTCGCTCATGGAGTAAAAGGCTGGGTGGTACCCTTCAGATGGACCTTACATATGCTACACTTCCAATGTTTGGAGGGGAGATGAAGAGACTTTATAGAGAGAACTAGTTCTCCTATATCATCAGTAATTCAAAAAACTCTATAAACCATACAATATATGTAGTAGACATAGACTTTGGGGCATGCATCCTGCAGATAGATGATTCCCAACCAACATCCATATATCTTACAAAGCCTACCTATCAGCCACCTGTGGAGGTAACCACCTCTATATGGAGCATGTTTTTTAATGGGGCCAGTACTCAAGCCTCAGCAGGTGCAGGAATAGTCCTGATTTCTCCTTCAAAAGAGACTATACATTTGTCTTATAAGCTGGATTTCACGACTACTAACAACATAGCATAATACAAGGCGTTGCTACTGGGAGTGAAGGCTGCTAAAGAAATGGGAATCATGTGCATAAATATCTTTGGAGATGTAGATCTCATCATATAGCAGGTGAACAATACTTTTCAAGCAAAGAATGTCAGATTGAAGGAATACAGGGCTGAGGTATGGAAACTCAGGGACTCCTTCATGTTTTTTGAACTATCATATGTACCTAGGGCTATGAATCATCTGACTGATTCCCTTGTTGTCTCTGCAAGTCTGTTTGTTCCCCCTTTACTTCCTAAGTTGAGCTATGATAGACAAGTCAAGTACAAGCCATCCCTACCTGACAATGTAAAATTTTGGAAGGTTTTTGAGAATGATGATGAGCTTAGTAAATTCCTCCAAGTAGTAGAAGAATTCTCTCATATGCATATTCATCAAGAAAACCTAAATATGGAAGAATCCCAGAAGCTCAAGTTAAAGGATAAAGTAGGTGATCAGAACATTGTTCAGTTACCTAGAAATTATATACCTTGGGGTCTCGTACCCCTGGAAGAGCTATTTGATCATAATGATGTCCCTTTTAAACCTGCCAAGAAGGAGAAAGATCTTGCTGCCCAAGAGAAAAACATAGGTATCCAAACTCATCCAAAACCCATAAATCTGTCCACTGAGTTGACTGCTGATCAGATGTCAATATTTTGTAGTCTGATGAAAAACTTTTTTGATATCTTTGCCTGGGAATATAGTGACCAGAAAACCTATGACACTAGTATCATCCAACACAAGATTCCCCTAGAGAAGGACACTGTCCCTTTCAAGTAGAAGCTCAAATCCATCAGTCCTCTCCTACTGCCTGTGATTGAAAAAGAAATCCAAAAGCTCCTTAAAGCCAAAATCATAATTCCCCTCAAGTATTCCAAATGGATTGCAAATTTACTGGTGGTAAGGAAGAAGAATGGGGAGATTAGGTTATGTGTGGATTTCAGAAACCTGAACAAATGCTCCAAGAAAGATAACTATCCACTGCCCAAGATGGAACAACTGTTGCAAAGAGTCTCAGGGGCTAGTGTCATGTCATTACTAGATGGTTTCTCTATATACAACCAAGTTGTTGTGCACCCCGATGACCAAGAAAAAATTGTGTTTACCACTCCCTAGGGCACCTTCATGCATGCCAAAATGCCATTTGGGATGATGAATGCAGGGGCCACTTTTCGAAGAGCCATGGACCTAGCTTTTGTAGGATTGAAAGACAAATTTCTTCTCATATACCTTGATGACCTCACTATTTACTCCCACAACCATGAAGAAAATTTGCAGCACTTGAGGAGGGTATTTCTGAAATGTAGAAAATTTGGGATATCACTGAACCCGAAGAAGTCTCAATTTGCACTCAGTGAGGGAAAACTCCTAGGTCACATAGTATTAGTTGAAGGTGTGAAGATTGATCCTGTTCAAGTTTATGCAATCCAAAAGTTGTCCATACCTAGGTCAAAAAGGGATATTCAGTCATTTCTGGGTAAGATCAATTTTGTCAGGATGTTTCTCCCAAACTTTGTTGAGCTGGTAAAACACATAACCTCTATGTTAAGAAAGGAGGCTGAAATCAAATGGACAGAGCAAGCAAGAAGCTCTTTTAAGGACATCAAGAAGGCTATCATGGAATCTCCCACTCTAATTAGTCCAGACTACACCAAGGGTTTCTACATTTTCTCCTTTGCATCCTATGACACAGTGGCAGCTGTGTTGTTACAAAAAGATGATGAATGCCTTGATCACCCTATTTCCTTTTTCAGCAAGACATTGAGGGATGTTGAATTAAAATATGATCCCATTGAAAAGTAGGCTTATGCTCTCATCAATTCATGGAAATCCTTCAGGGTTTACATTCTACATGCCAAGGTCCTTGCCTATGTCCCTTCAACTGCTATAAAGGATGTATTAACTCAGCCTGACATTGATGGAAAGAGAGCTAAATGGATTTCCAAGCTTATTCAGTTTGACATAGAAGTAAATACCACCAAGTTATTGAAAGGCCAAGGTCTAGCTCAACTCATGGCTAAAGAAAATTGTGATCTTTTGGGAATGAATTTTATTGGTATAACTTCAGCTAACCTGCAGACAGGGATAGCAGGGGGAATAGCAGCAGAGGCGGTTCAGGAGCAGAATGACAGTCATCAAGTAGCTGAGAACTTGTCTTCATGTGAGTGGTACTCAAGTATTATTCATTTCCTGCAAAATTTAGAAGTTCCCCCTGGACTCACTCTAAATCAAGCATGGGCTCTTAAACTTAAGCCTATTAAATTTTGTTCAATTGATAAACTATTGTATTGGAAAGATCTGTCTGGTGTTTTTTTGAGATGCTTAGATAAAGAAGAGTTAGTTCAGGTCATGCATCAGTTTCATTCAAGCACATGTGGAGGCCATCATTACTAGAATACCATAGCCCACAAGATTCTAAGGGCTAGGTACTATTGGCATGTTCTCTTCTCTGATGTGTGTACCTTTGTGAGAGCCTGTGATAAGTGCCAAAGATTCATAGGGAAGCAGCAACTCATATCCTTTCCCCTTAGACCTATTGTAGTGAATGGTCCTTTTCAACAATGGGGTCTTGATTTCATAGGTGAAATTAATCCTTCATCCAATGGTTAGCACAAATGGATCCTAGCAGCCACAGACTATTTCACCAAGTGGATAGAGGCAGTACCTACAAGGAATGCCACTCACCAAGTCATCATGAGGTTTTTATATGAGAACATCTTTATCAGGTTTGGCTTCCTAGTAAGGATAGTGACTGATAATGTACCAACTTTCAAATATGGGGCATTGGTTAACATGTGTGAGTCAATTGGCATTCAGCTGGTGCATTCCACTTCCTATTATCCTCAAGGAAATGGCCTTGCTGAGTCATCCAATAAAATCCTAGTCAGGATCATCAGAAAACTATTGGAGACTAATCACAAAAGCTGGGATTCTAAGCTAAAGTTTTCTCTATGGGCTGATAGATTGGCTAACAAGATATCCATAGGGACTTCTCAGTTCAAGTTGGTTTATGGTACTGAGGCCATTTTTCCTATTCATCTAATTCTTCTAGTTGCAAAATTATTTTAGGAGGAACAGGATGAACCAAATGACATGGTGAGGAGGATTCTTGATTTGGTGGGGTTGCAGCAAGTCAGGGAACAGGTGATGGAAAGGTCAGAAGCTCATCAATAGAAGATTAAGATTATTTTTGACAAAAGGGAAAAAGTAGACAACTTTAAGGTTGGATATTGGGTCCTCGAGTGGGATACTGTCGGAAAAGACAAGGGAAAGAATGGAAAGTTTGACTCTCTGTGGATAGGCCCTTTTGTGATAGCTCAAGTACAGCAGAATAACACCTTCAAATTGCAAAATCTGGAAGGAGAGGAGGTGTTTGATGGCCCAGTAAATGGGCGATTTCTGAAACTCTATTACATCTTAGGCTTTAAGGCCTTGTTATTGTAAAATATTAGTTAGTAAATTGTTTTTGCTTACAAAATAAAACTCCATGCCCAATCGAACAGTAGAAGATAGGTTTAATTCTTATTTTTTTCATGAAAGGAATTTTGGTCTGGGGTTCTTGGGACCTCACGGGGAGGTTCCCATCCTCAAGTAGGAGCTACATGTTATCTCCTAAATAAATAAGTCCACTCAGACAATTTTTTTTTGATAGTGATGAATATTTTCGGTCATATTATGAAAGATGTTTGGATGACTAACAAAGTTGGAATATCGGGTGCTCTGTTTTTCAAAAAATTTGAAAGTTTTAGCTTTCAATGTCTTAGGCAAACTTTCCAACAGTTCATTAGCCACCAAAAATCCCAGCTTTCAGCAGCTAACAGTTTCGACTCAGGACCACGTTAACCACCAAAAACCTGTTGATCATGTTTTTTATAAAAATTTTGGAAAGGGAACTTTCGGTGTCTTAAGCAAACTCACCAATAGTTCATTAACCACCAAAAGGNTAGGGTGGTTTATAAGGATTGAGGTATACAAAGGGGTGGGGAGGAGGTTTTAAGTATTGGGAGGGGGTTTCAACAAAAAGAGTTTGGGTCAATATCTCTGGGAATTAAGGGTATTCTTTAATATCCCACGATCGCGCGTGCTATGTGAGATGTTCACTAAGTGAAGCCCCCGTGCAAAAGGCTCAAGTTTTGGTATCTTAGCAAGTGGTTCCAGGAATACATTAACCACTAAAAGCTCGTTAAATATGTTTTTTGGAAACAAAGCTTTCGGTGTCTTGGGAGAACGTGCCAGCGGTTCATTAGCCACCGAAAAACCTAGCTTTCAGCAGCTTGTAGACTAGACCCAAGATTTCCTTAACCGTTGAAAAGGCCAAAAGAGGGAAAATGGTTAGCTTATCCATCAAAATCAAACACTGTCAAC
Organism: Pseudotsuga menziesii; assembly: GCA_001517045.1. Lineage (NCBI taxonomy): Eukaryota > Viridiplantae > Streptophyta > Pinopsida > Pinales > Pinaceae > Pseudotsuga > Pseudotsuga menziesii. Next base: position 610,298 of record LPNX010731805.1, on the reverse strand, counting down.
ATGAGGCACGTTGTGATCTAGCACTTAACTACCGAAAAGAATGGGGAACTGCAGAAAATCATTAGTTGCTAAATAAAGGGTCGTTATTGAACCAAATTGACTAATAGAGACTAAAACCCTAGGCCTACCCTCCATCTATCCCACGATTGTAGTTAAACCTACATGAAGCATCAAGTTCTAGTTAAAAATGATTGTTATGTTGGTTATCTCATGGTTATCACCAGAATCCACCATCATCTTGCTCAAGTACCAATCGAGTGATTAAACCCTCAAAATCGGCACCATATCCTCAGTACACTCCACATTCTATGCATGCATCCTTACTACTCAAGGCCATCCCTGAAACCAGCACGTTAATCTTCATTTACAGAATTTGAATTGTGGTTCTTGTAGGTACTAGAAGCACAGTCTAGAGATGAAGAAAGGAGGACCTGCTCTCAGACAGAAACTGGGGGACATCACCTATCTTGAGTCACATCTAGAAGTCTTCCAATTATTCAAACATGCAGGATGTTACATGTTCTGTGAGAAAATATAGGGTTCACACCAGCAAGTTGCAGAGGCATTTCCTCTTTCTTTTGATGGCTCTAAGGTGTTGATATGCAAAGAAGAGTTCCAAGTTGATGAAACCCTAATTGCAAAAGTAGCAGAACTCCCAAGAACTGGGGAGAAATGGTTCAAGACCACCATCACTAAAAATGTGGAATTCAGATCATACTTAAAACCTGAACACAAATATGTAGTATGGAAGAAAATCGTTCCATCCACCTGGCTAGAGGAGAGGTGGCAGCAATTATTGAAAGCAATATTGGTTTACATAACCTGTGAAGGAAGGTATAACAGGGTGATGATATATCACTTCAAATTGATGAACCATTTTACAAGAAGAATCCCTTTAAACCTACCTTTCTACCTCCACAATATCCTAACCAAGATGTCACACCAAGCCAAGGCCCAACCCACTAAAATCGCAGGAAGGTTATCTCACCATGGCTTGATACAACTCATTGTCCAAGAATTGATACAAAGGAGAAACATAGCATGGGAATATTTCTTATTCTAGAATGAGTTTGAAATAGGTTTATAGCCAGAAGATAAAGGAAATTCCCCCTCAAAGAAGTCCACCACTCCCAGGAGTGGCAGAAGGAAGAGAACATCCATCTCACCAGTGACAGTGGATCAGCCATCTCCAACTTCTAAAACCAACCAAGCCAAAATAAATATGGAATTCAGTGGAAAGGTATGGACTTCAGTGGAAAGGAGAAGGAGGCCCCAGCACAACATGGAAATATACTAAATTTACCTTACTCAGATTCAGAAGAAGAAAAGGAGAAAGAAGTTGACCTAACAGAGAAGGTGGCAGCAGAATATGAGGAGTTTCCATCACCCACACCAAAAGAAGACCAGGGTGAACCAGTGGAAAAGGATTCCTCCAGCAAACCTATGTCACAAAAATTCAACCAGTTGTTAAGGAAAGTATATGAACTAGAATTTTTATAGAGAGAGATAAAAAGAACTAATGCAGTATTAACCAAGAAAAACACTCACTTGAGTAATTCCCTGCTAGAAATGAAAGGGAGGTATTTCCTGCTGCAAAAAAGGAATCTAAAGTTTATGAAGGACAACACCAGGCTTTACAGGATGATCAGACTTCTGAGGCTACAGATGAATAATTCCAACTCAAACCCTAGCTATCATGCTCACTTTGCACTAGAAACCCTAGCAGAGGTAGCAGCAAGCTTTCAGGATCCTGAGGCATCTCATGATGCTACTACTAAGTCAAACCCTAGGAAAATGGAAGAATTACCAGAAAGACAGAGGTAAAAGTTGTAGAAGATTGATTTAAAGGCTAATAAAATTTTGCAGAAAACAAAGCTTTTGATGGCCTAGGCAGATGCAGCAGCTGTTCATTAGTCACCGAAAGCAGAGCTTTCGGCAGCTAACAGACCGAGGATTCTGCTTCCTTAACCACCGAAAGTGCAAAAGGTTGTAGAATGATATGTTTACACATAGAACCAGTTTTGATGGGTACAAACACCTCAAGGGTGAATGATTAAGATCAAAATTGATGAAAAGCACTAGTGGAGGGGGTATGTTCCAGTTTTGATGGTACAATCAAGGAGAAATGGGTCACAAACCCTACTGTTGGGAATAGGGCAGACCCGAGTTCTTATACTTTTATCTTCGCACCAATAAAGAGACCCACAGTGTTGGCCCTTTCGGCAACAACCTACGAACAGGTTGTAGTCTCACCCGAAACAGCTATGGGGTGCCGCAGAATCAGGTTTCTACAGGAAAAAGAGGGATATTACTGTACCTTTAGCCTTAACAAAGAATAATAATGCAACACAAAGCTTTGAAATTCACTTAAATAGCTTTGCAGTTTAGATAAAAGACAGTTTCTTGCTTAACCCTTAACTGGGAATTCACAGCGAAGTTAATACTTAACAGTTTATCTTACTTTATCATTCATCTACTTATCAAATTCATAAAAACATAACAGGAACAACATAAAATAACCACCAAAACACAAGATATATGTGGTTCACCCCCAGTGTAGGGCCTACGTCCACAGAACTGCGTTTTATATTCAACTCTTTACAAAACACACAGTTCTAATCTGCGCACTCAACTGCAGATCCTTCCTTCAAAACCCTCTGCGCACTCTGCTACAGAGGTCGTCCATTCACTCAGCTGGGACTTAACCTTCCAAAAACCCTCTATGCACTCAGCTGCAGAGGTCGTCCATGCACTCAGCTGGGACTTAACCTTAACCCTAAAAATAGGCCTTAGCTTCTTCGCATCAAATTATCATCATAACCAAAAACCTTAAAAAACCTCCTTGACTCCTTTACATAAGTGCCTATTTATACAAGTGCACTATTACAATACCATGGGCTTAAACCATGGGTCATTTACAAAAAGAGGGGCTTCAACCGTACCCCGAAACCCCTAAGACTATTTTGGACCGCAACTCCGCTTACAAGCGTTGCACCAAAACCGCGGAGTTGACAAAACTAAGGACCTTCAAGGTCCGAGCCCCAACAACTACCTATTTTTGACCAACCATGGCTTATCTATCAGATGACAGGTCATAGCTCTACTTCAATAATCACTGCATTTATCAAAGATTTCAATGAGTGAATAAGTGTTAGAGTTAGATAAACTAGTACTTAAATTAGGGTTTTTGATCTAATTTTGCAAAAAACATTTATTTTATCTATTTTTAGTAAATCATATCCAACTTTTCAGGATCTGAATATTTTTGGAAAGGCTATAAAGCCTAATACTTATTTTGAAGCAATGGTTTGACTTCGGAGACCTTTAGACCCTTTTTGTTATCAATCTTCTCATGTTATTGATCATTTAATATAATCTCTTTTGCTATTAGATGTTCAGCTTCCATATCTTTTATGTTCTGTACTTGTGCTTGAATGTTTGATTCAGGTTTATCCATTTTATCTAATATCTTATAGCTGTCATCCTATCTACATGTTGATGAGTTGAATTACAAGTAATTTTCCTTGTTATGATTATCCATTCATATATGATTGCTTTATATATGAATCTACCAGCATAGTAAGTTCTCCATTTATCCACCTTATTATCAAACCTCTGAACATTGGTAGTTAGAAGCCTTATCTAGGTGATTAGGTTCTATGCATGTCTTGAGTGAATTAGGTCTTATAGGTCATCTAAGTTGATCTATTTATAAAAACCATNACATCATCATTCCATTTTTTCAGGTATTTCTTGTTTTTGGGGTAGCGGGGTGCGTCAAAAGTATGCCGAGTGGGTACTCGTTGGATGCGGAATTTAATTCCACATCCAACGAGCTCTCCCGATCGAGTTTTGAGTAAAAACACAGGGAGATATGTCAAAAATCCAAACAAAAAAGTAGTTTTTTTCTTTTCTTCCTCCAAAATTAATAAATATTATTTTATTATTTTAACTATTATTTTATTAGTTCATTTTAGGAGGCCCATTTTGAGTTGAAATTTCCTCTAATGAAAAACAGTTAAGTTACTAGGCATCCTCGAGCTGCAACCTAGAGGAGTTTCCTAGAGTGATAACATGAGGCAAGGTGAAGTTAGAGGCAAGGAGCCATTGGAAGGAGCTATCAACACCAAGGCATGAAATTTGTAGTCTTTCCAATCATTTATTAATAAAGAATGTCTTTTCTTTCCCATATTTACTGTTTCATATGTATGTATTGCTCGATTCCTTGGTCACAAGCATAGATCTAGTTGATTATATTGTATGCTATCATGTTTTCTTTGTTGTATTCCATCTTTTACAAGTTCTTCTGTAGTAAGCTTCAAGGATAGCGAGGAAAACCTTTGAGAGAAGCATCATGGCATTCCCTTCAAGTGATTAACCAGATGTATGAAGAGTCTATCATTTTGTGTTTGTCTTTTGTTCTAGATTTGAACCATTCAGACTAGGGAACAAGATCTTGTCTGTAGCAGGTGCGTATTTTTGGCTAACAAAGACAATATCACAGCCACCCATTTTAATAAAAAAACATGTGGGTTTTTAGGGAATAATCACCCATTTGAAGCCATAAATTTTCCCAACAACCCCACAATTCATAGCACCTCTATTTGAAATCATTATTTAGAAGTTGTTTATAGTGTGGATATAATAGTGTGTTTCTTGGACTAAATCGTTATGAAAAAATATATCCATGTTACCATTTTAATTAATATTATACTTTGTGATGTTTTGATGTAGCCAGTCTATTTGAGGGTTTCGGAGCAAAAAGACTAGTTAATGCATGCAAAGGGATTTAGGGTTACACCTTCAAAATATTAAGTTGGGGACTATATTCTACATATGTATGAGGGGCCTCTTGGGTGATATCTTCCTCTTGATCATAAGAAATGTCATATGAAATTACCATAAATAGGTTTTTATCTTTAAACTTATGACTAGGGGAATATTTCTCATCATGGTTGTAGTAGATATTGTCTCTAGTTGGCACTTCGACATTTCAGCTCTGGTTAACTTTTGGATATTGACGGGTGGAGGGGAAAACGAGGGATTAGTGAAAGGGAAGGTAAGTGGACAAGGATAGGGATTAAATGGGGCCTTTATTATTTGAGCATTTATCACCTTTTGGGTTTCCCTATCTATTTGAGTGACATCCAACCAAGTAATATGATGAGCCATTAAAACCTATGCATGTATCTCTTATTTCAAACTATTGATGAAACATTACTCATAAAAATTATCAAGCATTCCTTTGGTGGAGATGGTCAGTTGTTAAACAGTAGAGATGAAATTTTTTACTGTTCCAAATTGTTTGATATTTGGTTAGTTTCCCCAAATAATGAAAATCTACTATTTCAAAATGTTAATAGATCTTTTAAACAAGTTGTGTCAAAGAAATATAACCATTGTAGGATTTCTTGTGTGATTTACACCGTTGCCATTGTTCACGTCCAATTATAAGACACCCACTCGAATTTTCATCATATCATTTATGATGTCATGCAAGGAAAAATAATGTTCCAATTGAGTGAACCATCCTATGGGATTTGACCCATCAAATTTTGTAAGATCAACTTTAAGAAGTATGTGCCACATGTTTAGTGGGGATTTCTCCCCTACTACATCCAAAATCACCTACCCTAGATCCGCTGGATCTAAGGGTAGAGCTCATGGTGAAAGGGATTTCTCAACCTCGACTTACAATAAATAGTAACAACAATTTAATATTTTTAACTAACTAATGCAATAAAAATAACAGAAAGAAATACCTTTAACTTGGGACACTGTAGCCATTTGAGGAAATGGTCTGTAAGCTCCCACAATCCTGATCTTTGTTTGTCTCCAACAAGCATTTTCACCGAAAAGGGGATTAAGGGTTACACGGAGAGAACTTAATGTGCAATGTGGGATAGTGTGGCGAAAGAATATGATGGACAAAAAGTTCTGTAAAATGTAAGGAATGTCAAAAATTTGGGAATTTAATTATGTTTGTGGGGAGACCTTCACAATGTATCTATAGGATGATATAAGGTTTTCTTACTCATGGTAATGACCCATGGCATTTTATTGTGCATGGTATTTGTCCATGGTTTTTTACCCATTCTCATTTTTAGGTTTTTTTGGTCCTTTTTGGAGAGAGTGGGGTTATGTCACAATAAATGTTCAACTTCCCTGTATTTATGGTGGAAGTAATAATAATGTTTTGTAACAATTTTTGTGGAATTTAAATTTGAATGTCAAAATGAAGGGAATAATTGTGGGACTATGATGTATAATTATGGTTTGGACCATAGAGAGCTATGTCGACATTTTTTGTGTTAAAAGATTGCTTCATGATGTGTGAGGGCAGGAGTTCATCGTATGGTTGACTAACATAATAGGATCAAGAGAGACATGGTGACAATGGTGGAGAAAGTAGAGGAAACTATGGAAGAATTGAAGTTTCCTCATTCGAACTGCAATGTCTTTGGATTTGTATTACTTCTCAAAATGGATGAGGTCCACATAATCTTAGACATATATATGGACGAGGCAGACATACCATGCTTGTATTAATGTCTCAATATATAAATGGTGATCAAGGCTTAAATAATTGGAGTCGATCAATACATACAATTTGAAGTAGATAATGGTGGCCTCAATGGGAAGCTGAATACATATACTGATCTGAAGAACTTGTGCATAGTAACAATGGCATTCTCATGGAATGCAATATCACAACAACTGATGCTCTTATGAATTTGGAGGTGTACACAGCTGTATGGACGCAATGATTGAGAGTCATAATCTCTAAGGTACAATAAATAGCATCAAGTACTATATATACACAAGATCATGACACTGAGGGGCTTTCGAACATTGTCTCCAACGCAGCCAAGAAATCATAAGAGACATGAAACTGTGTGGGTCCCAAAATAGACTCACCAATGTGCTAGATTGGGGTGACAACCAAGGTCTTTGAAAAAAGAATTAAGGAACCAATACCTTGTACAAATATCAACGATGCGATGATGGATTTGAAGTCAATCACATGAGACACAACCAACCCAAAAGGCACTAAGGACTCCTTTCAAGTGGTGCAAGGAACTCATCAATGAGGTAGATGAAACCAAGATACAGGTACCTATGGGTCTATCCTCTGGAATGGATATGTTGATGTCGATAGAGGGAGACCTGTAACTACCAAGGAAATGAGGTTTCCTTGATAGAAGTGTGAGGGGGACAACCATAGATATGGAAAAATAAGGGAATTGAGACATTGAATGGGGAACAGGGGCAGGGGAGTACGAGGGACTCAAACTTCCTTTGTTCAGAGTATAACGATAGGGTTGAACTAGAAGCAAATTATACTGACTCATGGGGAGGGAATCATAGTTGGGGAATCAGGAAAAGGACTGCAATAGGAAATATGTGGGGAACTAACTGGACAAGTGACATCCACAGGATCCAAGGCAGACTCATTGCATAGTACTTTGAACAAAGGTGACCCAATGGGGGGGAATTTCCATAATGGGAGACTACATGCAATAGATGTGGGCACCAAAAGGTACCATTTGGGCCTTCTTCATATTTTAAGGAGATCGAAGAAGGGATAGAAGTATACTCGGTATGATACTATCTTGTGTATTTTTGTCGAGCCCAAGAAGGTAAATGCTTGATGGTGTTTTCATGTTTAGAGAATCTGAAAACAGGAAGAAGACTCTAGTGGGGTCTCTTTTTCATATAGTGGTCTCCTAAGTCTGAAAAGGATAAAGGTGTACAAAGGAGAGCTGTCCCATCCAAAGGGGGTATAGAGACTTATTTTTCGTAGCTAGTCCAACCAAGTCAAAAAAGGCTAAACCTATACTGATTTGATGGTCATTCAAATACATTTACAAGCATGAATGAAACCAAGTTTGCTCGGTGATATTTTCTTTATGAGAGGGCTGGAAAATAAATTAAATACAACCCATAGTGAGCTTTTTTGTAAGTGACGATCCTAATGTCCAAAAATCATAAAAGGATACAAGGGGAACTGTTCCTAGCTAGAAGGTGCTAGGGTGGTATTTTTATTTAAGTAGTCTACGTAGTCCAAAAAAGGGATAAACAAAGCCACATAGACACCCTTTCAAATAATTTAACGAGCGTGAAAGGAAGCAAGCATGCTTAACAATATTTTCATTCTTTGAGGAGTCAGAAAAGAGCTTAACAGAAACTCCGTAATGGTAAGTCAAGCAGGGAGGAATACTGGTGTTCAAATTTCAACATGGAAGAGAGCTCTATCCAAACAGTGTCCTCAAAATGAGAACCATGGTTTGAGACTAGCTAGAGGGGGACCCTAAAATGAGCGATAACGTGATTAAAAAAGAAGAGTGTCATACTTTCATCCTTACAATTTAAGGCTGGAATGGCTTCATCTCACTTGGTGAAGTAATCAATAGCCATAACGATGTATTTATGGTCATCAACTGAGGGAGGGTTACAGGTCATGAAGTCAATCTCCCATTTTCAAAATGGATTGACTGTGACGACAGGATGTAGTAGTGTAGGAGGTGTCTGTGCCTTTGGAGCAAAGATTTGGAAATTGTTGTAGCTTTTAACTGCATGAAGACAATTGCCAAAGATAGTGGGCCAGAAATAACTAGAGTGGAGGATATTTTGAGCTGTAGCCAAACCGGATAGGTGGCCACCATAGGGTCCACTATGACAGTCATTCAGGACTTGTTTGGCTTCATCATGGGTGAGGCAACGGTGCAATATGGTGTCTACATTATGGCGATACAAGACATCATCGATAAGGAGATATTGAGTAGCTTGGTGTCAGATGCGATGACGATATTCATAGCTTAAATGGGGCCCAAATTTCTATGTGTGCAAGTAAAGGACGATGCCCCCATACCATAGGTATTCTGTAGAGATAACAAATAATAATTCATCAGGAATATTGATTGTGATACGGGGTGAGGTAGATGACGATGGGAAGTCTTCCATTAAGGAAGCTAACACCAAAGCTTTAGTGATTTTGGGTGTGATGTATTCCAAGTTGTACTCTTGGAGAACAACAATCCACTTGGAAACATGACCTTGGATAAGGCAGTGGATGAAGAGATAACGCATGGGTTTGGAATCGTCCATGACATGCGTTCAGATCATGAGAATCTAATGACGTAGCTTTTGTGATGAAAATATGATGATAATGGGCCATTTTCTCTTCATGGGAGTAAAATAATAGTGGTCCAAAAATTTTCTAACTTACATAATAGATCACATGCTCTTGGAGAGCATCATCTTCTTAGACTAAGACTCCAGCGATGGAATTTTCAGATGATGATGCGTAAACTCCTTGGTGAAGTCGGGAGGAGACAACAATGGAGTGGAAGTTAGAGCTTGTTTCAATGCAATGAAAGCAAGTTGTTCTTGCTCATCTCACACAAAAGGAATGTTGTTATGGATAAAGCGTAAGAATCCATGGACTTTCATTGCATAGTTTGGAATAAAATGGCGAAGGAAATTGTCCTTTCCTTGAAGGCTCTGCAATTGGCACAGAGTATGTGGAGCGGGGAGATTCAGGATGGATTGAACCTTCAAAGGATCCACGGTAATCCCTTTGTGAAACATAATGAATCATAATAAGTGACTATATGGGACACAAAACACACACTTGAGGGGGTTCAAGTGGATGTTATATTTGTGACATCATAGAAAGACTTTCTGTAAGTCATCCAAATGTTGAGAATGCTTCCAAGATCGAGTCATGAGGTCATCTAGATAGACCAAGATAATGTGAATGATATCATGGAAGCAAAAGGTCATGGCCCACTGAAAATTCGTTCCATCATTTTTTAGTCCAAACAACATGAAACAATATGCAAAATTTCCCCTGGGGGTAGTGAAAGCAGTTTTTTCCTAATATTCTTTGCGGATATCGATTTGGATATAACCAGAAAAATTGTCCATGAAAAAAACGACTTCATGACCGGCACAAGCGTCAATGATTTGGTTAATAAATGGAGTGGGGAAGTTTCCTTTGGCACAAGCCAAATTCAAGTCATGGAATTCAGCACAGACATGAATGGTACCTTGTTTTCTATTGACAGGAACAAGATTGGAAACCCAAGTGGTATATGCAATGGGGTATATGAATCCTTCTTTGTGCAATTTTTTGATCTCATATTTGATGGAAGGGTCCTTTGATGGGAGAATGGGGCATTTCTTTTGGTGAATGAGGGAAACATCAGGCCATATGTCAATGCGATGTTCAATGATAAATGGGTCAATCCCAGGCATATTGGTATAGGACCAATCAAAAATATCACAAAATTTCTAGAAAAAAAAAGTGTTTTGTAGGAAGTGACTTCTTCAGGGGAGAAAGAAGCACCGAGCATAATATCCTCAATTATCCTGGGTGTAGTTGATATATCAATTTTAATTGTTGGTGAAATGTTCACCATGTTACCTTATTCAAATGTGTTTAGTGTCGGGATTGGGTTTTTAAACCAATTGACACTTTGATGGATGAAGCCTTTTCGCTTCGACAGAGAATTGGTCCGACGATGAAGAAGATTCATCAAGGATGAAGAAAGAGTGATGGTGCAAATCATCCCAGAAGGATATTCAAGAGTTGAAAGAGCTTCAAGGATATCTTTGTCAATGTGAAACTAGCATGTGGATAGGTCAAAAGGATATTCCACAGACAGGGAGGGGAACGAGCTACTGGAAGTAGAGATTGTGTAGATGGTGTTATTGGTGTCTGAGGAAGAGGCCAGAGGGTGGATCTCCTCAAGGACATTGATTTCAGAATCATTGGATTGCTTGCTAAGGTTTTTAGAATAATCAACCCATAGTTACCTACCTTAGAGATTAATTAATTCATTTTTGTCTTATTTGCCTAGTTTCCTGTATTCCACTCTATGCAAGTTGTCTTCTACATGTCATAGAAGTTAAACTTGATAAAAGTGAGTCATGGAGCACTTGGGAAACCTCCTGGAAACCATATTTATCATGTCTAATTTATTCCACATCCTCCAAAGCACATATCTGCTTTTTCTACAAAGCTGCCTGTTTTATTTAGAAATAAGGAAAAAGGGAAAGCAAGACTGGGTGTAGTTGACTTGTTTTTTTCCCACATCATCCTCCATCCTTTTCCCTTAATAAAAGCATGTATTATTTGTCTTTCCATCCCTTATTATTGTGCCTACTTGACTTTTCCAATTCGTGATCCTCTAAGTGGATTTGGAAACTGCTTTATGCACCTATGGGGGATTTAACTAGATTTAGTAAGCCTACTTTTTGACTATTTCGAATGGCATCCTTATGCATTTGAATATATCATGTAATTATATATTGGAGCATCCTATGACTTCATAAGGTTGGCTATTGTACACTTATTCAATACAGATTAGTGTTATGCTCCAATTTCAATCTCCTTCGTTGGTAAATTTGCATGTTTGATTAGCAATTTTGTGAGTGTAATTGTTCTATCACTTGGGTTCAATTTCCACATGGTATAAAAGCCTTTGTATATTGATTTCTCTCCTTCCATATTTCTATTGCAAGTTTTACATCTTGACTGGGAGCATATTCTGCTAACTGAAGGGCAAAATTTCTGAGCTATGGATCAATCTCAGAAGATCATCTTGACTCCATTTAATTTCTTTGAATGGAAAGCTGAGATGGAGATAATATTGAGATCAAAAGGTCTCTACAGGGTGACCATGGAAACTAAGGTAGAGCCCAATGCAGCTACAGAGAAAATTAAATGGCACAACAGGAGGGATGAGGCCTATGGTCTTTTGTGTCTGAGCATTTCAAGAGACCTCCTCTTCCATCTTGATGGATTGACATCACCTAATGAAGTATGGGAGAAGCTTCTAGAGATTTTTGGTAAGACGGATGAGATGAGAGGACATCAAATTGAGAATGAATTGATCTCTTTGAGTCCCAGTAGCTTCAAATCCTTGCAACTCTATTTTTCCAAGTTTAAAGCCCTTGTTTTGCAGCTAAAATAGTGTGGAATTGAAAAGAAGGAAGAGAAACTAGTTTTAGCCATACTATTAAAGCTTGGCCCTGACTATTCAATGTTTGTTTCAACCTTCCATGCCACCAAGTTGACAGTGCGAGCCTCGAAGATTCCTAAGCTTGCAGAGTTCATGGAATCCCTCACACAAGAATAAGATAAATTGGTGATGATGGTCACCATCAAACCTTCCAAAGACCAAGATTTGGTTACTAGATATTTAAGGGTTGATTCAAAAGGAAAGAAGAAATATAAGAAGCCACCTGAGCAAAAGAGAGACAAGAACAAGTCTCAAGAGGAGCCTGAGCCCCAAGGCTCCAAGAAGAACTTCCAGAAGAAGAAGAACAAAGGAGAAATGAGCAAGTGTGCATATTGCAGTAAGGGCTATCATCCTAAGAGATCCTGTATGAAGAAGCAAATTGACATGTAGACCCAACTCCTGGAGAAGAATAACATCTCCCTTCCTGATTGCTCAAAGAAGAGGGAAGGAGGATCAAATTCAGAGGACAGAGAGAGAGTACATGCTTTGGTTGCTGGCACATCAAACTCACCTAGCTTCATCATAGACCTTGGAGCTTCTAGACATATGGTTTTTACCAAGGAGGCATTATCCTCTCTTGACATGTCAAAAGGTCCACCAATAGTGTTGGGATATGACTCTCTCACTGAAAGTTTGGGGAAAGGAAGGATTGATCTTGACCATGGTAAGTTCAATAATGTGTTGTATGTTCCAGGTCTTTCCTCTAACCTCTTGTCAGTGTACCAGATGACTCACACAAGGTCTCCAAAGAGGGTCATCTTCTCCCCTAATGATGTTGAGATAACAGAGATCTTGAATGGTAAATTCATTGCAAAAGGTGTTGTTGATCACACTTCGAAGGTATACATGTTTTCCCATTTTCTACCCTACTCAAACCCCTCTGCTCTTCTGATTCCTGCTAATGAGGAAAGCAAGCTTTGGCATGAAATATTTGGCCATCTTAAATATAAGTATCTTTATGATCTGAGTGAAAATTATATGGTCATAGGGTTACCAAAGATTAAGTTTTCCAAGGGAGTCTGTCAAGGTTGTATCCTAGGAAAACACCTAGAGCACAAATTTGAGAGAGCTAGTCATGAGAGAACCTCTGCACCTCTTGAGTTGATCCACAGTGATGTTGCTGGTCCATTTCCTCATATGTCCATGAGTCAAGACAAATATTCATTGACCTTCATAGATGACTTTCCAGGTATTGTTGGGTTTACTTCCTAAAGCATAAGTCTTAATTTTTTGACCTCTTCAAAGTCTTTAAGGCCTTGGTTGAAAACCAATCTGGGAGGAGACTCAAGATCCTCAGATCTGAAAATGGTGGTGAGTATGTCAAGTCTAAGTTCATTCAATATTGTAAATATCCAGGTATTCAGATGTAGCATTCAATCCCTTACACACCACAGCAAAATGGTGTTGCCAAGAGAAAGAACAGATCACTGAAGGAGATGGCAACCTGTATGATGGAGGCTAAGACTTTGCCACCAAAGTTTTGGGATGAGGCTATAAAATATGAATTCTACATATAGAATAGGGTGCCTCATAAACATCTTGACGGTATGACTCCTTTATAAGCTTGGAGTGGGCACAAGCCAGATGTGACCCATTTCAAGATTTTTGGCTCAAAGGCTTGGGCTAGAATTACAACTGAAAAGAGAAAGGCTTTGCAGACCCAAAGCCAAGAGTGCCTATTTGTTGGGAATTCTAAAGATTAAAAAGGGTACAATTTGATAAACTTGAGCACTAACAAATCCTTCATTGAAAGGAGTGTTCAGTTCCAAGAAGAGCCTTTAGTAGCAGTTGAAGTTGGAGAGTCTTCTTCACCACCAGATTCATTGAATGTAAGTGGAGAGACAAATGAGTTTTCTGATTCTGATATGTATGATAATGATGATTTAATTGCAGATATTGATAGTCCTACAAGACCAAAATGGGCAGCAAATACCATTCATGCAGCTGGGGAACTAGCTGGAAATCCTAGTGACCCTAGGAGGACTAGATCTCATTTTGAGAGTGCCCTGTGTATGAAAGACCCCTTGTTTGCAAAGAAGTGCTATCTGATGGTTGAATAAGACCCACAGACATATGAATATGCAGCACATGATCCAATATGGAAAACAGCCATGAAAGAAGAATTCAGCTCGCTCTAGAAGAACAACACTTGGGAACTGGTTGATCTCCCCCAGGGAGGAAGCTAGTTCAATGTAAGTGGGTTTTCAAGACTAAGTTTGCTACTGATGGTTCACCTTTGAAATATAAGGCAATATTGGTAGCCAAGGGCTACTCACAGGTACATGGTATTGACTACAATGAAACCTTTACACCATTGGAAAATATGGACTCCGTGAGGCTAGCTTTAGCCATTGCAGCTACGAAGCAGTGGGAAGTACATCACATGGATGTGAAGTGTGCTTTCCTAAATGGAGATCTCACTAAAGAGATTTACATGCAGAAACCTCAAGGGTTTGTTTCTAATCCATATTTTGTGTGCAGGTTAAATAAATCATTATATGGGCTCAAGCAAGCCCCCAGGGCTTGGTATACCAAGATTGATGGCTTTCTGCTGTCATTGAGTTTTGTTCGATGCAAGTCTGATCCTAATTTTTATTTGAAGCTGATTCATGGTTATTTGATGATTATTTTATTTTATTTGGATAACCTTCTGATTACAGGAAGTTCAAAGAAAGAGATTGCCTCCTTGAAGGATGCAATGAACCATGCCTTTTCTATGACTGATTTGGGATTGTTGAGCCAATTCTTAGGTCTCTAAATTGCTCAATCCCGACATGGAATCAAAGTACATCAGTCCAATTATGCCTTATATTTGATGAAAAATTTCAACATGAAATATTGCAAGCCAAGCAAGACTCCCTTCCTTTCAAGAGTTAAGCTTGAATATGCAAGTTCTTCTCCTATGGTAAATAATACACTGTATAGGAAGTTGATTGGGTGTTTGCTTTACCTTACACACACTCGACCTGATATTTCTTATGCAATTAGTGTGGCTTCAATATACATGGTTTGGCCTCATGAGATCCATTGGAGAGAATCCAAAAGGATCCTTAACTTTGTTCAAGGAACAAGAAATCATGGGATCTTCTATAAAGCTAAATCTAATCTTGATTTGATTGGGTTTACTGACAGTGATTGGGCAGGTGACAACACAGATAAAAAGTCAACGTCGGGATATGTGTTCATGCTTGTAGAAGGAACAATCACCTGGTCAAGCAAGAAACAGAGTGCCATAGCACTCTCATCTACAGAAGCAAAGTATAGAGGAGTTGTAAATGCAGCAACTCAATGTTTATGGTTGCAGGGAATACTTGGTGAGTGTGGATTCAAATCAGAGTTTTCAACTATTATCTATTGTGATAATAAGAGCACCATTCAAATCTACAATGATCCAATTCAGAGATAGAGAACCAAACACGTTGAGATCCATATGCACTACATCAGACAGCTTGTGCATGATGGCACCATTCACCCACTCTTTTGTGCATCTTCAGAACAAGTAGCAGACTTCTTCACCAAAGTTTTTTGCGAGAAGACATTCAGCAATCTCAAATCACTATTGGGGATTATTGATCATGCTTTGAAGCATGATTGATGACAATATTTTCAAATTTTGTTTTACTGTCCATGTTTAAGGGAGGATTTTCCCACTGGGTTTTTGCCTCTTTCCTTTTTTAAATGGACATGCAGTATGTAAAGGGTGACTAAGATTTGTTGCTAGGCCCTATAGTTTTCTGATATTTACTCATAAATTTAGGATTAAGGGGGGGTGTTAGAATAATAAACCCATAGTTACCTACCTTAGACATTAATTAATTCATTTTTGTCTTATTTGCCTAGTTTCCTATATTCCACTCTATGTAAGTTGTCTTCTACATGTCATAGAAGTCAAAATTGCTAAAACTAAGTCATGGAGCGCTTGGGAAACCTCCTGGAAATAATATTTAGCATGTCTTTTTTATTCTAGATCCTCCAAAGTGCATATCTACTTTTTTTGCAAAGCTGCCTGTTTTATTTAGAAATAAGGAAAAAGGGAAAGCAAGACTAGGTGTAGTTGACTTGTTTTTTGCCCACATCGTTCTCCATCCTTTTCTCTTAATAAAATCATGTATGAGTTGTATTTCCATCCCTTATTCACTTTCCTACTTGAATTTTCCAATTCGTGAGCCTCTAAGTGGATTTGGAAACTACTTTATGCACCTATGGGGGATTTGACTAGATTTAGTAAGCCTACTTTTTGACTATTTCGAATGGCATCCTTATGCATTCCAATATCTCATGTAATTATATATTGCAGAAGCCTATTACTTCATAAGGTTGTCTATTGTACACTTATTCAATACAAATTAGTGTTATGCTCCAATTTCAGTCTCCTTTGTTGGTAATTTTGCATGTTTGACTAGCAATTTTGTGAGTGTAATTGTTCTATCACTTGGGTTCAATTTCCATGAAGGTCACTGAGGAGAGACCGATACTTAGGAAATTTTGGGAAATGGTGGGAATAATGACCATATAGGACACAAAGTGCATGCAGTCGGTTTCTTTGTAGCAATTTATTTTTAACCATGGGTATGGTTGGTATGTTGATAAGTGGAGCATCATCAGTATTGAATACTTTGTGCATGTGGGTGCGAAGGATTGGAAAATATGGAATATTTTGTGTCACATGGCCTTGGACATTGTGTAAATCACAAGTAGGAGGAGGATGTGGTTATGTCACAGCTTTGGACTCCTTGCCCCTAGTCTTCGTGAGAGGAGGCGAAGTAAAATTAGTGGGAGAAGAAATCAGTTGCATACCAGGAGGAAGGTGTGACACAGTCTCAATAGGTTGGACTGGTGTCAACCTGATCTATGGTGTTGGGGGGAGTGTGGGTGGATCAAGGTACCACATTGGAATACCCAAATTGAAGCCCATAAGGTTGAGAGTATCCATGACTGACTTACTCATAATTCCAGAAGGTGGAAAGAGGAAGGGAATCATGTGGAAGGGGAATGAACCCCAATAATTCCCTAGGGTCTGCAGTTGGGGTTGCGGTAGAGGTTGTGAGGAGGTTTGAATGTTACCAGATGTGATAGTGCACAAATCCAATATGTGAGTCGTCGAACAAGGAGGTGGGAGGGACAAAAAGGCGTATGTCAAAGGAGCGTTGGTAAATAGGCCCAAGCTAACTCCATATATGGAAGGGATCGATATGTTGTCGATGGTCATGTCGATCATAGGGAGGACATGCTCTAGAGTGGATGGTCCTTTAGGATTGTAATATGTCAATTGTTCAATTATCATGATCTTCCCATCATGGAGGAACACCAAGAGTCGAAATACGGTAGAAGCAATGGCCCGCATTGCATTCATGTAACTATGTCCAAGGAGGAGGTTGTAATCGAGTTGGGCATTGACAACCTCGATGTCAATCAACATGGTTTTTCTAGCTAAATCAACAGGGACATTCGAGAGAATTCCTTGTGGTTGATCAGCATGACCATCATAAGCACGAAGGGTGGTCGTTGAAGGTTGAAGGGTTGTGGATCCAAGTTTCTGCCACACAAACATTGACATAATGCAGGTGGATGGCCCCTCGTCAATGATGCATCAATGAATGACCAAATTCTGAATATTGACCGGAACCTGGAAGGATATGGATGATGGCATCTGAGGTTGTCCTTGATCCAATTGGAAAGTGATTAACCTGGAATCAGAGGGATCGATGGCACCTAAATATGATAACAAATCTTTACGTTGCAGAGGACAAGTTCGGAGGACTTCTAGATCGGACATGACAGATGGAGACTGGGCCAAGTCATCGTCTATGCTATAATTAAGAGTGGCTCTAGTAGTGGGATTGTTTATGACACAATGCAAAGGGAGTTGAGGGACTTTGGCAGTCCCATTCATGGGGGGTCTCGACAAATGTAAGGACATATCGAGAGCGGTAGAGGTAGATGTCATGGAGGGATTAGCAGTTTCTGTGGTGGAGCCATACTGGTTTTGTTAATTCTATAAGTGGACATTAGATGAAAATGTCATAAGGTAATGGATGCCAAAATCAATGGGTTGACCCCAGAAGTGGTTGTGGTATTTTCTAGTACCAAGGTTTGTGTTGCAACCATTCCTTGTTTTGGTAATGGGTTCTACAGCACCATAGGTGAAGGACCTTGTGGTGTTGTATTTTGCTGTGTTAGATAGGTCGCATTAGGTTCATGTTGATTGTCATCTTGTAATAAGTAGAGGACATGATGCATATGGAGGAACTGATGTGTATAATGGTTGTAACTGTCACAAAAGGTGCACGGATGGTTAGTATGCAACTGAGGGTTATTCCCAGGTCAAGGCGGACATTGGGAATTTTGTGCAGGGGGGTCGGCTCCATTTTTATTTAGAGGGTTGGTTTGTTGGCCACCTCCTTGAGGTTGGTTGTTTCCTCAATTCCTACCTCTGTTTCATCTTCCCTACCCTTCTTGGCTATTGGGGGTGAGTTGGTTAGGGAGGTTCTGATGAGCATAGATCTGTCCTTGAGTAACACGAGGAGTCAGGGTTGGAGTAGGTGTGGATTACACATGTGGTGGGTAGTCAGTAGGGGAAGTTGGAGCTGTGAATCCTATCGTATGGCCATTACACACAGGTGCCAAGCAGTTCGGTCCATGAATGTGAGGAACAAGTGCAGCAGACACATATGAAGGTGTGGCTCTAGACTAAGCCTCTATGCATGAAAATTCAGGGGCATAGCCTGGTTGGGAAACACTAGGGGTGGTACCAAAATGAGGTGGAATTGAGGGAGAGGTTGTGTATGGGTGAGGATGTTGGGTAATAGAGCCAATGACTCCATTAGTAAAATGGAATGCTCTTGGCATATATCGACATGAGGATCTAGCACAGGGAGCATCGAGTGTGATGGTATATAGATAACCTGATTGGGCATAAATAAGATCGAACTGTAGTGCTTTGAGGAATAATTCTTCCTCAGTTTGTGGGCGGTCAGATGCAACATCCTTGGTTATGGGGAGAGTAAGGTTTTAAGAAACTAATCCAAGAAAATCCTATCATTTAACTAGATTTTACAGAAGCTATGGTGATGACACCACTCATGGATATGATTCGTGAAATGGGTAGCACTGTTCTGTCGACCAAATAATAGGATTTCCACACCCTCATTGTAACGGACAGGTATTTGGAAGTACTGGAGAAACATCAAGGCTAACAAGGAAAATTCCAGTAAAGTGGAATGGGGCAGTTCGATGAACCATTTGGGTACAACACTGGAGATTTTGTGCTGGAATAGACACAATCAGATAGAATCATCCACTGTGATGTTAAAGGAAAACCATAAGTGGAATGACATAATGTGCTTCTAAGGTTCTTCTCCCACCTTTCCCTCAAACTTAGGGATGTTGTTGATGTATTTGTAACTTCGGAATGTATTCAATTGTATATTGTACCCCAATGTTTATTCCAAGAAGTATCTGTAATTTAATTGAGTCATGTCATGCCCCGATGTTCCGATAGGGAGATTCAATAATGTAAACAAGTCATGTAAATTCATTGAGGTTAACCCTCCATTGTAAGTTGGGGAAATAAACCCCACATTTGTGTCAAGGTTAACCCTCTTTGTTTATCAAAGGGAAAAGTCTCCACAGTTGTGGGGCACTAGGGTTATTAAAATCTCTTATAGATGTTAGCTCTAGTAAGTAATTGTTAAGTGGGGCCGACATGTTAAAGTGGACAAGAAGTTGCGGGGTTTTCTCCTTTTTGGTTTCCCCAGGGAAAATTCTTTGTGTCTCTTGTCTCTTGTGATTATTGTTGTGCATGTTATTCTCTCAGATAAGATCCTAAAATAATGTTAGCTTGAATGATAAAATTCTAACATGGTATCAGAGCTAACCTGAGAAGAAGACATTGTGTAGCTGCAAAAGCTAGGGCTTCTTACTTTTTGGGTCTCTCTCCACAATCCATCAACAAAATTATGCTAGGCTGACTCTCCATTGAAGGGCACATCTTTCTGTTGAAGCGAAATTTGATTCCGAGCATTTTCAATTTTTGGTGCGGGAAATTAGGGATTCTTACATAAGAGGAATTTTTGAGTGAGCTCGGAATAGGATTTCTCTCCTCATCAAAATTAAATTTTAGAAACCTGCGTTAAGATTTTTGGTTGGGTATAACTCTAGGAAAGTCAAACCCTAGTTTGACCCCGAGCTGGAACAACCCTAAAATACTAAAACTAATACGTTTTGGTACATTCACTATATCTTGGGATTGGAGAAGCATCAAGAGCTGAAACTTTCACAGGAAAAATATGAAATCCTGATTTACACCATGTCCAAAATTTAGTCTCATATTCACTAGATTCTAGGTGACATGATCCCTCCAAGTTAGGGTTCCAGCCTCTTCCAGGATTCATATCTAAACAGGACACCTGGGGAGAATTGATATATCTCGAGCTACAAAGGTCCTAATGAAATTTATGAAGATTTTCCAAATTTTTCATAGATTTTACTTTTGGTGGTTCGAGTTTCAGACCCAGAATATGAAATAATGACACGTGTCAGTCTGTACAACTTCACTATGCTAAATAGTCCTGAAACAGGTCACCTTGGGAAAACGATAATAAGTCCCACTTGGTGAAACCAATTATGATGGAACCTGTGGTGTTGGAACCAGGATGGGTGAGGATACCTCTGTGCTAAGTTTTAGACACATAGGAGTAGTAATTTCAGACATATCACATAAACAGTATCAGGAATTTCTGCAGAAGAAATTGGTAAACTAGGGCTTCCTGTTCCGGGAGCTTCCCTCCATTGTTTTCAGAAAAGGAGAACATTGGAAAGCTCAAATTGAAGATATATATCTTTCTATCCACTTAGATCTAAAATATTCCAAGTTTTGAAAATTATGGTTTCTCTGACAAACCCTAGATCAGCCAGCTCCGAAACCATGACGGACACCTCAAATCGGTAAGATCTAATCTTTTTCTATTTTCATTTGAGGTTCTCATTTCAAAATGATCTATCACATAAGCTCGATGATAAGCTTGGTGAAGTTGAAAACTTCCAAGCATGGAAGTATATGATCTCTCTGAAGAAAATGAATTAGACACCTACATAAGAAGAGAGGTTCCAGTTCTAGAGGGAGATGCGGCTCAAAGCCTTACACAAGAAGAACTTGGTCAAGGCCAAGAAGATCATTGTTGATTCAATCATGGATCAACGTGTACCACAAGTGTCTTCCCTAAAGACACCGAATATGTTTGATTCCTTGACCAATATATTTAAATGGAAGAACATAAATCAGAATATGACTTTGAGAAAACAGTTGAAGAATGTGAAAATCCAAAATGGAGAGACCATACAGTCATACTTTACAAGTGTCTCTCAAATCAAAGAACAAATTGTAGCAGTAGAAGAAGAAGTGGAAAATGAAGAAGTGGTGATAGCCACCTTGAATGGCCTCCCAGGATCATGGGATTCATTCATGCAAGGAATTTGTGCTAGAAGGAAGTGATTACTTTCAGCAGACTCTGGGAAGAAGAAGAAGGTCGACTCATAATAAGAGAAGAGAAGATGGAAGCAACTAAAGATCAAGCTCTCACCATCCAAAGAATATCCCTCAAAAAATGAGGAATACAAAGGAATCAACTCTTGAAGAAACTCTTATCCATCTTAGCATTTGGATAATAAATGATGAATGAATAAGTTAATGAAGTTGAAGGCTTAAGAAGGAGTCTACCCACGAAACAAATAAAGATAAGTATTCAATTTTCATTTCATGATATTGTTTTTGTTATGCATTTGTTTATATTCAGTTGATGTATTATGCATTAATGATAGTATACTACTAATATGAATGAGATGGGTAAGTAGCTCATGGTGCTATACAACTCTCCATAGCTACTTATCTAGAATGAAACCTCTTTGCTGACATATTGGATTAGTGGACAATCTCAATGTTGTCCTGGTAGAGATGGAAGGCATCTAGAAATTTTCCATGAGATATGGATGAATGTTGTATTGGCTAAAATAGTTACATAATCACATATCTTGATGCAAAAGATTTTTTTCATTATGAATATACCTTATGAAATGTTTCTAACCATACAACTAATGCATTTGACTTGTAGGAAAGATCGTGTACATAATCACCTACAAGAAAAGAAGGATGAGACTTGTTCCAAAGAACAAGTGACAACAGATAAACAATAATATGACAAATGCAGTGACATCATTGATGAAGAACCTTCCAGCTATGAAGAAGTAACCAAGAAGAAAGGGAAGACCAATTCAAGAAGAATGATGTCTAGGATGCATTATCGATACATGAAGGGAAGTTCGTAGTTCCATAATGCAGTAGATGGAAACATCATGGGATACAAGGCAATATTCGTAGCACAAGGCATAGACTACGAAGAGACATTTGTAGCCACTAGAAATACACATGATAGGAAGAATCATGTGTGCAAATGAAAGGCGGCCTTGTACGAGCTCAGAAGACACCCATGGGATAACACATACATGAGGAGCTTGATAAAGACCTGAACCCTTGCTACAAGGTTGAAGATGAAAGACTATAGAGGATGACAAGCTCACAGATGGGTGCGAGAAGAACTTTTGAAAAAGTTCAAGATAGATGATCTCAGTATCCAATGATCCTAGATGGATACATAGAATATTAGTAGCAGAGGAAGCTACTTGTCACTCCAGTACATAATGTTTTAGTGCATAGAGTGTGAAAGACAGAGGGAGAATTATGCTCTGCTTCGGAGCGAGTGACTACAGAAGATCCTGAGTTTTGACATGGTATGACAGGATGGACATATTACTGATGACCCTAGGCTTTACTGAGAGTAAAGAGGATTCAATCCTTTGCTTCAAGGTTGAAGGTGGAAGACCAATGATGCTCCTGTTATATGTCGATGACTTGTTCCTGATAGAAAAGAGGAACTCACTAAATTTGCAAGAAGAATACTTGCCGTCGAGTTTGATACAAAGGACTTGGGGATGGTGCACTACATTCTAGCCATGGAGGTGTGGACAAGGAAGTATGTAGTAGAGATCCTGAAGAGGTTCAGGATGATGGACTGCAAGGCCATGACCACACCTATGGAATCGAACCTGAAGCTATTGAGTAATGCTTCATCAGAGATGGTTGATGCTACGATGTATCGTCAAATGATTTACCTAACAAATATGAGACCAGATATTTGCTTTGCTATGAACACATTGAGACATGTTCACTTGATGGTTGCAAAGCATGCAGTGAGGTACCTGAAGGGTACAGTTGATTATGGGCTCAAGTATGAGGCAAATTAGAAGATTAACCTGGAGGGTTATGAGGATTCATGATGGGCAGGAAGTGCCATTGATAGGAAGAGAACTTCAAGGTGCTACTTCAGTATGGGATCAAGTGTGATCTCTTGATTTGGTAGGATGGATTCCTACATCGCGCTAAGTACAGCTGAGGAAAAATATGTTTTCGCTTGCTATTTGGGAGGTAGTATGTTTCTTTTGAAAACTACTATTTGATTTACTTGATCTAACTTGCATTTTTGTATGAAGCAGAGAGGAGAAGTGAAGCTCCAGTATGTGATTCAGATCAATATCTCTCGAAAGAGGGAGTTCTAGCATAGTCGATGAGACAGGTTGTCTGAGCATAAATCCTGGAGAAGTTCATAGGTTGCTCAAAAGTAAACAAACCTGTAGGTTGTCCTCAGATGTAATCAGTCCTGGTGAAGCTCATAGGTTATCCTTGAACGTAATCATCCCTGATGTTATTCTATGCTAGAAATGGCCAAAGTGAAGTTTGAGTACTTCGTGTTCTCTAGATCAAGGTTCCCTCCAAGGGGAAATGATGATTCTGTGAGCCATTCTGACATGGTGAGAGGATTCGTTCCTTCCATGGTCAGATGTAAGGGCTGAGCCATTTTGTCATGGTGAGAGGATTGGTTCCTTCCATGTTAGATGTGAGTGTTGAGCCATTCTGATGTGACTGTAGGATTGGTTCCTACATGATGTTATATAAGTGTTGAATGCCATTCTTGGAATGGAGGTACCTAGTCAGTTACCAGTAATACTCAGCTTGGTGCTGTGGAGGCACCTGGTCAGTTACCAGGAATCCTCAGTCTGGGACTGAGAGCCCTTTCGATGCAGTGTGTTCGTACATGGTTGGATGTAAGTGCAAAGCCCTTCCGATGCGGTCGGTTCACACATGGTCGGATGTAAGTGTAGATCCCTTTTGATGCAGTGTGTTCTCACATGGTCGGATCTAAGTGTTGAGCCATTCTGGCACGATGTGTTTACACATGCTCAGATGTGAGTGCTAGGCCTTTCTAACAAGATGAGGTCAGATGTGAGTGCTGGGCATGCCTTTCTAACAAGATGAGGTCAGATGTAAGTGTTGGGTGGTCCATTATGACTTAGGGTCAGATATAAGCGCTGAAGAAGACCTACATGGAGGCTAGGCCTACAACTAGCATGAAAAAGGGTTGGCTTTGTAGAAATTCCTGTGATGAGAAGAATGAAGAGATATCACCATTTGATTGAGATAGCAGAAGCAGTAATGATGATGATGATTCACTGATGATCCAACTTTGATGATGATCTATATCAAGTGATGATCCAGTAGTGATCATCTAGACTTGATAGATCAAGTGATGATCCAGACTTGTTGAAGATGACTTGACAATGAATATGACTTGGTGATGAAGATGACTTGGCGATGAAGATGACTTGACAATGAATATGACTTGAAGATGAAGATGACTTGAAGATGAATATGACTTGATGATGATCCAGATGATACAGAGAAGAAGACTTGTGCTGATAAATTGTGTCGAGAGAATACCTTCCTAGTTAAGAGGGAGTGTTGATGTATTTGTAACTTTGGAATGTATTCACTTGTATATTGTACCCCGATGTTTATTCTGGGAAGTATCTGTAATGTAATTGAGTGATGTCATGCCCTAATGTTCTGATCAGGAGAGTCAATAATGTAAACGATTCATGTAAATTCATTGAGTTTAACCCTCCATTGTAAGTTGGGGAAATAGTCCCCACATTTGCTTCAAGGTTAACCCTCCTTGTTGATCAGAGGGCAAAGTCCCCACAGTTGTGGGGCACTAGGGTTATTAGACTCTCCTAGAGATGTCGGCTCTAGTAAGTAACTGTTAAGTGGGGCCGACATGTTAAAGTGGACATTAAGTGAACAAAAGAATATAAATATAGAGTGAGACTCTCTATTTATAGCACACACACTGAGGGGTATTCCCCCTAAGTTGTTGTGAGTATTCCCCCTAAGTCATTGTACATAGCGTGGTGGAGCAATGGTGGCATGATGGTGTGCTATATGATGAATGAAGGGTCAAGGGTTTTAAAAACAAGCTCAAATTTCCAACTACATCCGAGTATGCAGAAGGAGATCTAGTAAATGGTGGCACGTTGACCAAAAAGCAAGCTCTAAAACTGAACTGCAATAGTGTGTCACAGCAAGAAAGTCTACAACAAAGCAGCCAGAAACCCAACAAGCAGCACTACCTATAAAGAAAATGACAAACTAACCTATGGGGTATAAGTACAAGAAAACTCCTAACTAAAATATGGAAGCCCCTCATAAATCATATCTTCTGTTCGATGGTCAAATTAACAATCAAACAATATGAAATGGAACAACCATAAACTAAGAGAATCCCACTACCGAGAGGGACCTCAGGTTAAAAAAGCTCTAAAATACTGGAAACTAGGCTACCTCATTCATGAGACGTCTGGGATGGTTTTCTAGCACTTCATCCCTTTGGTCCTCGACACCCGATATGGTCATCAGCAAGCACAAGGAGGACTATGAAGGGTTATCCTTCAATGCAGAATGGAGTGTGGTATTCCACCCTAACTTTCAGAACCCTTCATTTTGGATTACTCCTGCAAAGTGGGGGGGGGGGGGCGATAGACTAGTCATGACCGTGTGTTGAGGCCTAGAAAATCCCAGGTATCGACAGTAGGGATTCTCCCCAATAACTGTTCCCAATCAGCTCGTTTATTGTTTGGTATGGGGAATTCATCCGGTTTACAGTCCAGCTACCATAGAATTAAGTAATGGTTTAGATCTGTTTTACCGGTTGTGGCATGGTCCACCGTTTATGTGTATTTTTTTTATGTTTAATAATGATATGCAAGTGCCTAAATTTAAATGCAGCTTGATTAGGAAGCAAAGGGTTCACAATTAGATGTGTAGGTTCTTACCTCTCGTCTTATCTCCTTTGTTCCTAAATCACAGAAAGAAAATAATGGCTAAGCTAAACCTATCTAATACTAACTGACCTATCCCTAGGGAGAAAAATATTTTTTGTGTGAGTAATGTACTATAAAATATGCATAAAGAATATTACAAGTAGCTAACATAATTCAAAACACATGAATACAGTAGAAAGGTAAACAGAGAGATAGATCAATCTTGATTAAAACATTCATTACTCAATTTGTTGCATAAGCTTCATCAAATAACAGGAAACCATTCATAACATAGAAGTAATTCACAAGTAAGAATGATCTCATAGGTTCGCAGAGTAAGGTGAAAAAGAAATAATTCTACATTCAACCATCCACACAGCATGCATTTGAAACTTGAACAACTCCTTCTCCAACCGAAAAAAAAAATTCATTTTTTCTTTATTATAAAAAGAAATAGTTATTTTTACACAAATCCTTTCACATAAAAGAGCATGGAAAATTCCTTATCTATTCAACTTCATCTATACTTATACATCTCCAAAAAACTCTTGGACTTCCTGTCCCTTGGGCTCCCTTTACATTCGGTTACACAAAAATTTGTCTTTTAGTGTATTCACAAGTTAAAAGATAAATACAAAATTTATTACAAATATATTCCCATGTGTACAAAATACAAAACACTTTAAATGGGCCCGCTCAATCCATCAATGAATTTCTTCCAAGCCTTAGCATCAGATGTAATTATTTCAAACTCAGCTGGCTCCAAGAACCTGACTATGACTTCATGCTTGGCAGCTTAAGCCTTTATGTCAGCCATCCTGGTTGGGAGTATTTGAAACTGGTCCTCTAGAAGGTAGTTACTAACTGCAGCCTGAGCAATCACATTCTTAAGAACCCTTTCATCTAAGTTCTTTATCGATTGTATGCTGAGCTCATCTTCCTAAAACCTAGAATGTAAATGCTGCAAATATTCTTCATGAGATGGAAGATCATCCAGCCTCCTCTTAAATGACCTCTAACATCTATTATAGGTGGAAAGCACTTTCTTAAAGAACTCCCTGCATATATATGATGTCTTCTTGACTACCTTTATTAACTTTTCAGCAGCTCTATTGCTGAAACCTATCAGCTCATACTCGAGCTGTAGTCTCTCTGGAGCTTTGATTGGTGTGTTTTCTGGCTGCTCCTGAGTTGTTTCCAACCATGCTAATCTTCCTTGAATAACTTCTACAGTGTCTTGAGTTTTGTCTTTGAATTCTGCAGCTGTGTTTGAAATTTCCTGCAGTCTATCTACTATTTGTTTGACTTTGAGAACTTATTAGGCTCTATTGCTGAAACCTATCAGCTCATACTCAAGCTGTAGTCTTTTTGGAGCTTTAATTGGTGTCTTTTCTGGCTGCTCCTGAGTTGTTTCCAACCATGATAATATTCCTTGAATAACTTCTACAATGTCTTGAGTTGTCTTTGAATTCTGTGGCTGTGTTTGAAATTTCCTACAGTCTATCTTCTATTTGTTTGACTTTGAGAACTTCTTCTGCGATCTATACCTGCATTTGATAAATATTATTCTTGAGAAAGACTGTCTGCTTTGTCAGAGGTGCCACATCTACCTTTTGTTCATTTTTTGTCTTTAATAACACATCCAAGGCACTGTTTCGGGCTTCTAGTCTTGCTACTCCGGCTTCATATTGCTCTGCCTTTCAATCAACTACAGACTTTTGTGCTTCGAGCTCTGTAATTTTATTTTCAAACTCCCCTTTTTCCTTAATAAGATTCAGGTTGGACTGCTTCAACGTGTCCCATTCTTCTCCCAGAATTTGGTAGTCTTGTTGCAACCTTTCATAATCTGAGAGAGTATTTTCATACTTTCTCTTGGATTCTCTGCAGACTCTTTCTTCTTTCCTCAACACAGCTTTCATCTCGGCCATTTTACCCTTGAACTACTCAAGGGTCTCTTTTAGTTTGTCAATATTGTGAGAATTTGCATATGCATTTGAAATTCCCAAGGAGACCATTTGCTTCAGATTATCTTCAACATTTTTCACAACTGTTCTTTCTGTGATTGTGGTGACCGAGGGTCAATCTCCCATTTTCAGAGTCTTCTCTGTTCTCCAAACGATTGACTTCATTTTGGGATCGAACTATACACCCTCTACACATGCCACATCATACTATTTGGATGGGGTAAATGGTACTAATCCCATTTCAACTATGGGAATATGGCATCCTATAAGTATGGTTCATGAAATTGATGGGGGGTCTTCTGGGTTATCTCAGGTAGGGCTCTGTTCTTGGTATTCACCCCTAGATCTTCTTCATATTTATTGCTTTGTTATTTCGTAAATCTTTTGGGATTTCGTAAATATTTTGGGTCTTGTAATTCTTGTCCCGGATTCAAATCTTCTTGAGCTATGGTTGTTTCTAGCTGAGGCAATCTTACCTTGGATGGCTTCCTCTTTCTTTCTATTTTCTTTCCTGATAGGTTCTTCTTCTTCTTATTCTCACTGCTTTTCCTCATATAAGAGCTTTTTGGCCCCTTCTTCCATTCTTCGGGCAGACTCTTCTTTTGCTTTCTTAGCAGCTTCCTCTTCTTGACTCTTTGACACTAGATTGCTGCTTCCACTGCTTTTATCCCCAAATGCTATGGCCTTCAGTTTCAGCTTCTCGTTCACAGCGTTCAGGCTATAAATGTTCCTATACTTCTCTTCTTCTTTGTCTACGAAATTAGTATACTCAAAATTTACTTTGAGTGCTGCCTTATAGGCAGTAACCTTTCCTTGAGATTCATTCCGATGAAATTCCTTTTCCCAAAAATGGAAATTTTCAAGCTCCTTAACAAATTCAGGGGAATTCTTGACCTTGGTAAACCTGTAACTACCCACATAGAAGGGTAAGGATGGGAAAACAACCTTCTTCAAATCAAACAGGTGGATTTTGAATCCATTCAGAAAGAGTTGTCTAACAACTTATTTGTGGACTGTATAATCTGTCGCGTATTTTGGTAGCAATAAGGGATCTTTTGTTCCCCCATACATCCTTAAATTCATGCCTTCTTCTAAGAAAAAATAATACCCATATTCTTTAATAGAAAATAAGGCTCCTTCTGATAAGCATGGGCATTCTTCCAGAAAGATCAACTTGTATAAGGGCGTCAAGAACTCCTCACAGATCACCTGATAATGATTATGATACCTTTGAGACCCCAACATCTGGTAGGTTGTATATATGGGGGCATTCCCTCCCTTCCATGTACACTTTAGTCCTTCAAACTGATGATGGTAGAGTATGCAGTCTACTAAAAAGGAAGGCATGTAAAATTCAGATTTGCTAAGGTGCAGACCTTCTTGAGCTGCCTTGATAATGGTGGACAAATTCTTGGCTATAATTTCAGCCCAGTTGAAAACTATTCCTTTCATAGCTATGTGGTATATCAGTGCAATCCACCCAAATTTGTAGAACCTCCCATCGGCTCTATCATAAATTATGTTCAACAGCAGCACTATTAATCTGTATGGGGTCTTTAGGTGAGCTATTTTGTATTCTCCCAGTTGCTTGTTTCTAAAAAAATTCCTGTCAATCATCATCATCTTAGCCTTGGCAGTGTAATCAAACTTCAAGCCCTTCACCCTTTATGTTGTCAATCTAACTTCCTTTTTGGGCATGCTGTAAGCTACTACTACAAATACTGGTGTGAAGGATGCAAATCATTTTTTCTCTACATCATTCATCAACATACCTGTTGGGTCTACCCTCGGAAGAATCCATCCAATGAAGTCTACAAAAGGGAACATTTTAGGTCTTGTGGTCACCTTGGTTATCCCGTATCTCAACACATTATAATAAAGGGCCAGGTCTTCTAACCCTGATTCTGGGATCTTCTTTTCTATCATCCAATGATGAATCTGACCCCATTTGAACTCGGGCTTAGCTCCAATTATCGCCTTGGCATCCTCATAAATAATTTATATCCTCGATGCAGGTTCAACTTCTGCACCCTCTGTTGGGGCGCGCACCCTAACAGTCCCTAAGGTGGGTAACTCCGCGGAGTTATGGGAGTTTGTAAGCGGAGTTATGACTCAAAATCGTCTTAGGGGTGTCGGGGTCGAGTCAAAGTCCTCTTTTTGTAATAAAACCATGGTTTAAATCTAGGGTTTAGGGTTCGGGGTGCCCATGGTTTTGTAATAAGTGCACTATAAATAATCACTCTTGTAAAGAAGTCAGTTTAGGCTTTTTGATGTAAGATGAATTGATGCGAAGCTAAGGCTATTTGGTAAGAGAAGGTTAAGTCCCAGCTGTGTGCATGGACGACCTCTGCAGCTGTGTGTGCAGATGGTTTTTGGGTGATAAAGGAAATCTGCAGTTGTGTGTGCAGAGGCCTACAGCTGTGTGCGCGGCTTTGAGGACTTGAAGGGATCTGCAGCTGAGTGCGCAGATCAGAACTGTGGTTTTTGTAAAGAGTTGAATAAAACACAGTTCTGTGGACGTAGCCCCTACACTGGGGGTGAACCATGTTATATCGTGTGTTGTGGTATTTGTTGTGTTGTTGTTATGTTCTTTATGCATTGATAAATACATATCTGACAAGTAAGATCACTGCTAAATATTAACTTCGCTGGAATTCCCAGGAAAGGGTTAAGCAAGGCACTGTTTGTTTATCTAACCGCGAAGCTAAATAAGTAACTATTAAAGCTCTGCATTGTATGATTATAAGTGTTAGAAGCTAAAGGTACAGTAATATCCCTCTTCTGCTTGCAAAAACCTGATTCTGCGACACCCCATAGCTGTTTCGGGTGAGAAGTTAATGGTATAAAGCCCGGGTCTACCCTATAGCCCAACAAATTGGTTTCGTTGCCGGTTGAACTCAGTATCTACTCAAGAGGCGTTTACGTCGTACCTCAAGGGCTATGTTCTGGAGACCCTCTGTGAAGTAAATCGGTGATTGTCTTGATGAGACTTATCTGAAATTCGCTAATCAAGAGAACAAAGATCCGCGTCGTAGTGCAAACGACTTTCTACAAAGGTATGTTTTTTGTGATATTTATGAAATTTTCTTTGGTAGTATCCACATAGAGTTGCACCAGTGGTTATTCAGGTTAACAAAGAGAAGGATGAACTTCCAAGAATGTCAATTTCCTGGTTGGACCCCCGCAAGAATTAATATACTGAAAAGGGTGAAAAACGAGATATCCCGCGCTATTGATTTCTGGACAACGCGAACCCTTGAAGCATTTGTGACGGAGTTCGCCATCGACACGAGTACCTCCTTTAGTGAAGTCGAGCGGCATTTTTTCAAAGGACCAAGGGGTAATTTTTTGAATTCATTTAGTTTGAGAAATAAAATGCTATTAGCTGAAAAATGTATATTGCTAGTTGAATCAGACTGTTAGATTTAGTATTACTAACCTATGTTTGCAAGTGAAAATACCTTCGACGAGCAAAGCGGCTTGCTGCGAAGTGGAAAAAGGTACAAGAGATATTTTGGATCCTATTCCCAGGGTCAGCATATCGAGCATCCCCCTGTAAATCCCGCAGATTCAGAGCCCAAAGAAACCCCTTCTGTTGGAAACCCTCCAATAACCCCGCAGCGAAGATCTATTATCCTTGAGAACCCGTCGCAGTCTGAAAGTCACCCTAGCCCAAGTATTCCTATCGCGGGTCAGTCTACCCCAGTCAGTCCCCCCCCCCCCCCCCCCCCCCCCCCCCCCCCCCCCCCCCCCCCCCCCCCCCCCCCGCCCCCCCCCCCCCCCCCCCCCCCCCCCCCGCCTACTTCCAGTCCCCCTCCCTCCCCCCCTAGACCCGCGATGGCCCATATGAATGACGACATTAAGCTCCCTGTTTTCAAAGGAACTGGATCAGAGGATCCAGAATAGTTCTGGTTTTTATGTGAAGCAGTGTGGACTGCTAAGACCTTTACGGATCAAGATACAAAAAGAGCGCAGCTGGTTACTTCTTTCAGAGACAGCACTCTGACCTGGTTCATGAAGTTTTCCAGCACTCAGAACCATGCTTTGGCTGATATAAAAGCAGCAATGATAAATGAAATTAAGAAGCCAAAATCAGAGTCGCAGTGTATCACTGAGTTGAAAGAGATTCAGCAGAGGCGCGGCGAATCAGTGTGGGACTTTGATCAAAGATTCAAAGTTCTGCTAGACCAAGTCAGTTTCCCCATTGGACCTGCACAGCACAAGGAATGGTTCATTGCAGCGTTGCTACCACATATCAGAACTCCACTCATGCAATAGAAAGTTGCTGACCAGCAGGAGGCTCTGGAAATCGCGATGAAGCTTGAAACCGCTCCTGTCAAAGACAATTCTGGTATTGCTCAAATCCAAGCGCAGTTGGCAGAGATGGATTTGGAGCTTCGTGATATGAAGAAAGGAAAAACCGGTCGCGAAGAGGTTTGGTGTACACAATGTCGGACAGAAGGTCACGACAAGGAACAGTGTCCTGTGGTAATAAATTACCTAAATACTGGTGCACCAAACCCGTTCAACCCTGCTGTTCTATATTGTGAGATTTGTCGGACAACTGGCCAGCATCGACCTGAGAATTGCTATCTGCTACAGAGGTATGTGCAAGTCCCCAAGAACCCCTATTATAACTTCTATAAGTCTGTAGGAAATAATGAAGATGAGTGTCACAGTTATGACCTCATGAGAGAGTGCACCTATGAAGCCTATCGAGTACAAAATGAGGGACAGAGTAATGATGGCTATGGTTACCACGGTGGTGCATTAGGTAGAGGTGCTTTTGGAGCTCGTGGTCATGGTGTTATGGCTAGAAGAGGAAGAGGCCAGGTTGTGTGTTACAACTGTAACCAGGTTAGGCATCTAGCGAGAGACTGTCGAAACCCAACTACCACATGTCGGTATTACCGAGTAGTAGATCATGTGGTCGAGTAGTGCCCGCAGTTGATAGTGAAGATTCAGGCAAGAAAAAGTGCCCCCACTCAAAATATTCAGATGATTTTTGTCAAGCAAAGACCTGTCCCAACCATTAATGTTGTTACCCAGAGTGGAGCTACGACGGAAGCACAGAATAAGGAGAAACAGCCTGAAAAGGCTTGGGTTCGTAAGGCCCCATCGAAAGTGCCAGCATCTGATGTCGAAAGAGAAAAAGAGACATTCATGGAAGCCAAGAGAGATTTTGCTGCTCCTAGCACATCAGTAGCACCTGCGCAACAACATCAGCAGCAGTCGCAGATGCAAGAAGCTTTGACAGACAAAGTAAGTACACTATCCTCCTTTTTACAGAGTTGTCTGAAGCTCTTACGAAATCAGAATGCTTTAAGCGAGTTGCAGAAAGTTATTGCTTCCTGCAAACCTCAGCAAAGTTCTGGTCAGGCAAAAGCTATTAATAGAGTCAGGAGAACTAGCATGGAAATGAGATTGAATGCTCAGATCGGAGAGTATGATATGACTGATGTTATATTGGACCTAGGATCAGAGGTAAATGTCTTAACTAAGCAAACCTGGGAACAAATGGGAAAACCTACCTTTGATTGGTCCCCTATACAGTTGAGATTAGCCAATCAGTAGAAGATTGTGCCCCTAGGACAACTCCCTAATGTCCCAGTAGATATTGATGGCGTCTGTATTGTAGCAGAATTCGAAGTTATTGAGATCATTGACGATAGCAACCCCTATCCAGCCTTGTTAGGAATTCAATGGGCAATGGAAAATGCTCCAGTCATTGACCTGAAGAAGAGACAGATGACTTTCGAAGGGAAAGAACTGAGAGTCATAGTCCCATTGGATCCTTCTCAAGGAGAGAGATACACAGAGCCAGTAAGAGATGAAGACCAGGATGTTTTGGACCACATCTACAATATCACAGTGAAGGAATAAGATTTTGTTGATCCTACTGCCGAAGGTATCATGGATTGGCAGTGTGATAGCTCCTGCATGACAGATTCAGATGATGGCCTAGAGACTTGGCAGAATAGACTGTATGAGCTACATGGCCATCGATGTGCCAGAATTACCAAGTCTCTCAGATGGCTTGGCTCATAGACAAGAACCTTACCTGTTTTTTATGGTTCGACAAACCTCGAAGAGTTTATTGTGCAATTCTCAGAGCAGGTACCAGACTCACAGAAAATGGAGACTCTAGATTCAGCATTCAGAGCCACAGCAGCCAGATGGTGGAATGGTCACAAAAAGTACATTCATAGTTGGGAAGCATGCCAGAAGTCCTTTTACCTAAGATTCAGAGACCAACCTCAGGAGGTGCGAAGCAGGTTTAATGGTAAGACTAGTCCTCAGGGACATTTGGAGCAATGCTATGAGGCATGGAAGCATGTACCTCGTGAAGAATGGGTACATAGGTTTGTGCACACCCTAGAACCTATAGCAAAGAACTGGTATGCGAAGGTCGAGCTTCGCCAAGGTACTATAAGTTGGGATTGTCTTGTTGATAGTTTTGTACTGACATTTTCTATTAATGAGGTTTCTCCTGCTTTGGACGCAACTGTTAGGTTGATCCACACTAAAGTATTTGATGATCAATAAATAGCAGAATACCAACATGATTGGAAGGCACAAGAAGCCAATGCAGTAGAATGTTATAACCTCGCAATTGACGGGGATGACGATCCGAGCAACATTAACATTCCTGAGTCAGAAGGACACTGTGAAGTACATGGACCAATAGTTGAGGCACTTGAAGTGACTCAACCCCTGAAGACGCGGACCATAAACATTGGGTCAGAAGAAAACCCTAAGTATGCTACCATTGGAGATTATTCGGATGAAGAAATGGTAAGCAAGGTGACCCAACTTCTCCATGAATATCAGGATCTATTTCTGACGAAGTTCTCAGAGATGAAAGGTATCCTTGGTGATATAGGAGTGATAAAGATCCCTTTGAAACCTGATGCGAAGCCTATGAAACAGTGCCCTTATAGGATGAACCCTAAGTATAAGGAAAAAGTCCGAATGGAGCTGGATAAGATGCTTGATGCAGGAATCATTGAGCCTGTTGAAGAGTCTGAGTGGGTCAGTCCTATGGTGGTGCAAGAAAAGAAGACTAAGGGAGAAATCAGAATCTGTGTCGATCTGCGGAAGCTGAATGATGCCTGTTTGCATGATCCTTTCCCCACTCCCTTTACAGATGAAGTTTTAGACAATGTTGGAGGTCAAGAAGTGTACTCTTTTACTGATGGTTTTTTAGGTTACCATTAGATTCGAATTGCTCCAGAAGATCGACATAAGACAACCTTTGCTACAGAAATGGGATCCTTCCAGTATACAGTTATGCCATTTGGATTGAAGAATGCACCTGCCATGTTTTCTAGAGTAGTCATCTCTGCTTTTAAGGAATTCATACATAAATTTTTAGAAGTTTATTTTTATGATTGGACTATCTTCGGGTTAGTAAAAGACCACATAGCTAGTTTAAGACTTATGCTAGACAAATGTAGATAGCATCAGATTTCCTTGAACTTGAAAAAGTGTATCTTCTGTGCCCCTTTTGGAATTCTGCTAGGTCACATTGTCTATAAGCAAGGATTGATGATGGATCCTGCGAAGATAGCCATTATTGTGAACCTGCCACCTCCAAAGTCTGTTAAACAACTGCGCACTACGCTTGGTCATACTGGTTATTACAGGAAATTCATTAAAGGATATGCTCAGAAAACAGCCCCTATGGAAAATCAGTTGAAGAAAGATATTAAGTTTGAATGGACACCTGAGTGTCAAGCAAGCTTGGATATTTTGAAGGAAAAGATGGTAACTGCCCCTATTTTAGTATTCCCTTATTGGAATAAGGAGTTTCATGTGCATGTCGACGCATCCTCCATTGCTCTGGGAATAGTATTGGCTCAGTCAGGTGAAGGTAATATCGATCACCCTATTTCTTTTACAAGTAGAAAACTGTCCACAGCAGAAAAAAATTATACTACTACAGAACGAGAAGGTTTAGCTATGGTTTATGCATTACAAAAGTTTCGACATTATCTATTAGGATCTCATTTTAAGATGTTCACTGATCACTCTGCTTTGAAGTATTTGGTTAACAAACCTGTGCTAGGTGGAAGGATATGCAGATGGTTGATTATATTTTAGGAATATGACTTTGAGATCATAGTCAAACCTGGAAGACTGAACCTAGGTCCTGACCACTTGTCGAGGCTCGAGTCAGGAGAAGAACCCATTAGGTTGGACGAAGGTTTTCCTGATGCCTAGTTGTTTGGCATCCAGATGGTTGATGATTATTTCCAGGATATTGTTCAGTATTTGTCTACAGGTTTTGCACCCGCCGAAATGACAACGTAGCAGAAGAAACAGTTGGTGGTTAGAGCATCCGACTTTACCTTAATAGCAGGATAGCTATATAAGATGGGACCAGATGAAATACTCCGCAGATGCGTCCTGGAGCATGAAAATCCATTAATTTTGGCTGAGGCACACTCTGGCGCAGTAGGAGGTCATTACACAGGAAAATCTACAGCACAGAAGATTCTGACAGCCGGATTGTGGTGTCCCACAATTCATAAGGATGCAAGAGATTATTGCCACAGCTGCGACATTTGTCAGAGGACAGGAAAACCATCCAGGAGGGATGAGATGCCTCTAGTTCCACAGGTAACTTTACAACCCTTTGATAAATGGGCTATTGATTTTGTTGGACCTATCAATCCCCCTGCAAAGAAATCTGGAGCAAGATACATTATTACAGCAACTGACTACCTTACTCGTTGGGCCGAAGCTCAACCAGTAAAGACCTGTAGTGCTGCTATAGCCGCGAAGTTTATCTTCGATAACATCTTGTCAATATTTGGGTGTCCTAGAATTCTTATGAGTGATCAAGGATCACATTTCTTAAATAAGACTATTGAAGTATTGACTGAAGAATTTCAAGTATATCATCAGAAGAGTACTGCCTATCATCCTCAAGCAAATGGAACTATCGAATCCTTTAACAAGATCCTTGAACACGCTCTGACGAAGGTTTTCATTGCCAACAGAAATGATTGGGACCTTCGAATTCCAGCAGTACTCTGGGCTTATAGAACCACCTACAACAAGTTGACAGGCCATACACCATTTAGGTTGGTTTATGGACAAGAGGCAGTCATTCCCATGGAGTACATTGTCCCTAGCCTCAGAATATCTTCTTTTATAGGGATGGATGACCCAAATACGATGAAAGAAAGGCTAGCAAAGATACTAGAACTTGAAGAGGACATATTCATTGCAGGGTTCCAGCAGCAAGTACAGAAATCTAGAGAAAAAGCATGGCATGATAGACACATCAAGAAGAAGCAGTTCCAGCAGGGTGATCTTGTGCTCTTATATGACAGCAAATTCATGAAATTCCTGGGTAAGTTCAAGACACATTGGAAAGGACCATACATAGTGCAGAAAGTTATTGATGGTGGCGCAGTCCAGTTAGCTAAATTGAATGGATAAATTTTACCTTCCATGGTGAATGGAAGTAGGTTAAAGAAGTACAGGGACAAACCGGGACCCCTTGATCAGGAGTAACAACATGAAGGACAGTCTAAGTACCAAGAACAGTTGGAATTGGGTACTAGACTATCATGAAGTTGTTCTCAAAGCTACGAAGTGTTGAAGATTGTCAAAGTCTGAAGGTTGAAGTTTGGTTGCCGTATAGGTTAGGATGGGTCAAAGGTGCATATTGTGTCAAAGGTACTTATCAAGGCGAAGTTGAAGTTAGTAGTTATGTCGAAGATCAAAGGTGTGTCGCGGCCTAAAATGTGACGGATGGGACAAACTACACTTGGCGGAGCCGGCACGAGAACTGCCCTAACTGCCTGCAATAATGAGATTTTGGAGAAATTTGGCACCGTGTGGATAGGGTTTCTGCCATTCCATCACATTCAGCGTCATTAATGCACCATGATGACATATTTTGTTGTGGGATTCTATAAGACGCTACACCAACCTGTGACTCCTGCATTGTGCATCTCTTTGAGTTCCTTCAGTTAGAACTATGTCGAATGATCATGAAGTCCAGTAGTTATTACGATTGGTCAGGGAGAGAGCTCTGCTGAACCTTCTGAGCAATCCACCCGTGCAGCCATGTTCGACCAAGGCACAAAGAAAGCCAGAAGTTCGCTCTAAGAGGAAGGAAGAAAGGCAGAAGTGCGCTCTAAGCCGCACGAAGAAAAGCACCGGTCTTCACAGGAAACCTCTGAAACATCCCAAGATGTATCCTCCTAGTTTGGCAGAACTGAGGCAGTTGTTTGTCTTATACACCTTGACACACAATTCTGGGGACCCTAAGTTGTGGATGGTCAAATGTTCGGCAAGCAGATCAAAGGATGGGGTTGCTGATAGATCCAAAAGGCCTTAACCAGCAAAGGAACAAGCATCCGACAACCGCATGTATGGCTTCGGCAAGCAGCGAACTATGTTTTTCCAACAAGATTCTACCACCAGAAAAGCAGCTGAGTGTCCCGGGATGGGACACTGGTGAGTCTTAGGGGCCTGTTGGGGTGCACACCCTAACGGTCCCTAAGGTGGGTAACTCTGCTGAGTTATGGGAGTTTGTAAGTGGAGTTACGACTCAAAATAGTCTTAGGGGTGTCGGGGTCAAGTCAAAGTCCTCTTTTTGTAATAAACCCATGGTTTAAATCCAGGGTTTAGGGTTCGGGGTGCCCATGGTTTAAGCCCATGGTTTTGTAATAAGTGCACTATAAATAAGCACTCTTGTAAAGAAGTCAATTTAGACTTTTTGATGTAAGATGAATTGATGCAAAGCTAAGGCTATTTGGTAAGAGAAGGTTAAGTCCCAGCTGTGTGCATGGACAACCTCTGCAGATGTGTGCGCAGAGGGTTTTTGGGTGATAAAGGAAATCTGCAGCTGTGTGCGCAGAGGCCTGCAGCTGTGTGCACAGCTTTGAGGACTTGAAGGGATCTGCAGCTAAGTGCGCAGTTCAGAACTGTGGTTTTTGTAAAGAGTTGAATAAAACACAGTTCTGTGGACGTAGCCCCTACACTGGGGGTGAACCACGTTATATCGTGTGTTGTGGTTTTTGTTGTGTTGTTGTTATGTTCTTTATGCATTGATAAATAGATATCTGATAAGTAAGATCACTGCTAAATATTAACTTCGCTGGAATTCCCAGGAAAGGGTTAAGCAAGGCACTGTTTGTTTACCTAACAGCAAAGATAAATAAGTAACTATTAAAGCTCTACATTGTATGATTATAAGTGTTAGAAGCTAAAGGTACAGTAATATCCCTCTTCTGCTTGCAGAAACCTGATTCTGCGGCACCCCATAGTTGTTTCGGGTGAGACTGCAACCTGTTTGCAGGTTGTTGCCGAAAGGGCCAACACTGTGGGTCTTTTGTTGGTGCGAAGTTAATGGTATAAAGCCTGGGTCTGCCCTATAGCCCAACACCCTCGGCTCTGAATTATAGTCGACAATCTTAGCTTTCTTCTTCCCCTTCTTCGTCATATTATCGGGTGCAAACGTTGACAGCAAACAAAACCAGAACAAGTCTTAGAATTTATGTCATAATAATAAGAAAAAAACACATTAATTATGAAAAATGCTCAGCCTAATTATTAGCATTTTTGTTACCCTTGTGTCCTCAGCCATTGAGGTCAAAACCAACGATGCAGGTCTGAGAAACAGAAACAAAAGGCAACAGGATCTAGTCAAGCTGAACCTCGGCCTCTTCCCCCCTTGGAAAATAAATAAGACCTAACCACTGCGAACACTTCTATGCACAGACTCCATAAGGTCACTGCCCAAAAACCACTCTTCGACGTAAAGAGCAATGATGCCCTAGATTCATATTTCCATGCTTGACATCCTGCGGCCCAAAAAAATAGTGTTTAAACCTACAGGGTTTTCTTGAGACTGGAGACCAATGAAACCTAAAAAATACCGAAGGCAAGCATTCCACCTGCTCCATGCCAGCGAGAAACTCAGGCACACAAATAAACTTCAAAACCTAACAGACTGTGGGAAACTCCTACAGTCGAACTGGTGAGGCTATGGCGGTGAGAGCAGGATCTAACCCTAAAAGGAACTGGATAACTTTAAATGAAAGGGACAAAATCCCCCTTCTTTTAAATCCCATGATCAAACCTACTC
Organism: Pseudotsuga menziesii; assembly: GCA_001517045.1. NCBI lineage: Eukaryota > Viridiplantae > Streptophyta > Pinopsida > Pinales > Pinaceae > Pseudotsuga > Pseudotsuga menziesii. Next base: position 569,988 of record LPNX010731805.1, on the reverse strand, counting down.
ATCCTTTCACGCGAGAACCACCAATGACAGCTACCCAAACAAAAAACTCGTCAAAATCGACATAAAATAGGTTCAAAACCTACATGGCAGTGAACGCACAGTCGAGTGTACTTAGTGAGGATGTGCCACGTCGTATCTGCAGGTTAACTCCACCAATCACATGAGTTCTATGATGGGGTAAAATCGCCATAAGACTTCCAATCCTCTCACCATAAAAACTGATGGTTAAAACAACGGTCCCCAAGTATAAATAGACACGGCTGGCGGAAAACCTTTAATCGTAGTGGGTAAGCTATTGAATTTGCACGTGCATGGTAAAACCCCATTGGAGCACAACCTATCGCAGCGACCAGTGGAAACTAACTCATTATGCACAGGTCCCCGACAATGGCAGCTTGATACTTCCTAATACATCCGCAACATTGGCTTAAACTCGAAACACACCCAACTTACGTTGTGGCTTGGCGGTCAAAAGGTAACAGGAAAGAAATCAAGAAGGACACCGCCGTAGTGGCTCAACCATCAAAATCATTTCGCTACTACGACAGAGTGACAAAAATATTCCCAGCGAATCAGGCGCAACAAATCGGCAGGAGCTCCGATCTTTAAAATGATATCTCACCCACCGTTGCGGCTCAGAGAGAAAACTACGCCCGACGTTGTGGCTAGGATTTTAATACAAATAAGTAGAAATCAAAGGAAGAGACTAGCCGCTGCAGCGGTTTCGAAACTGACAACCATCCGTCGTTGTGGACAAAACGATCGGAAGCCTTTCCGAATAACAAATCAAAAATCACCCATTGTAGCGAAAAAAACAGAAAGTCATCCGAAATAACAATGCATCCGATGTTGTAGCTCAAAGTTAAAAAACATTTCATCGTAGTGGCTCGAAATCCAAGAATCCTGAGCTGTAGCGGGATGAAACGTCATAGGAAACTTTTCCGATATGCAAACTATAAATCATCCGCTGTAGCAACTCGCAAATGAAAAGCTACCTGCCGTAGCGGCTCACAACTTGGGAAACCATCCGCCATGGTGGATCAAAAGTACATTTTCTGCCTTGATAAACTCAAATTTTTTTAGACTTTTCCTCATGATAAACAAACAAAAATGCTAGATCTCAACATCAAAAAATGTGTAAGAAGCAAACTAAATTCTTTAAAAGGGGGGTCCTAAAAAATGTAAATTTTTTTGGGGAAAGTTGCAGCAACAACAATTGGAGACTGGCTGGTGAACACTAATCTCTGGAAAAACTGACTTTTAAAATCAAAAGTTGCTTCACGGCATTCTGTTAAATCAAATTTTCCCATACTTCAATATTTCTTTAAGATGTCTAGACCTTTTTAGAAATGCAAGATTTAGAACTTTAACATTGATTATGGTCCACTAAGATCGGGTAACCAAGATTTCAAAGTCCTGATAACTCTTCTGAGGCCAAGATATGAAGTTCATTTATTCTTACCTTTGGATTACTTCTAGCTCAAACACCACAGGATTGTAACAGAGTATGGACAGACATATCTGTTTGTTCCACATTCCCATTCCATATTCGTTTGGACTTTTGTCCTTTTGAGTCTTCCCCAATTGCTTCTCTTATTTGAAACTTGGCTTAGGTTCTTCCATCCACAGTGTCCTCTTCTATGAGAGATAGTTTGTTTTCAGCTCACGGACGGAGAAGAACCTTTGAGCAATCTTATCCAATACTGAATTTATTCAGTGTGTTTTTTATGTATGCTTTCTTTCTGGGAGTTTTGACTTTTTAGCCTTTTGGATTTTATTTGTGGCATGGGATGATTTAAATACTATACATCTATCCAATCTACTTCCTCTATGTGGGTCCTTTGTTGTTAGATTCCTAGGACATATTTTAATGTGTAGTGAATGGAACCCCAAAATAGTATTCTGGGCTCTTCTAACCTTAGTTATTTGGTGGGGTTTAAAACAGGACTTCAATGTGTTCATAACCTCTCTTTGGATAGTCTATCAACTTAAAGAATCTGAATGATGGTACACGCATATTTAATAATCAGCTTTCAAATCAAAATATTGCAGATTTCTCAAAATTCCAATGTTCCCCAAATGTCCAAAGGTTGTGCTGGTTTATTTGAAAAAACTGAAATAAATAAAGCAAATAAACAAACTGAAATAAATAAAACTCTAAGAAAACAAATGCAAATAAATCAAACTAACTAGAAAGAAAATAAACAAAAATCAAAAGGTTTATTTATGTACAGTGAACTTCAAAAAGCATCAAGAAAAATAAAGTTTGAGAACCAAACCATTAACTGGCAAGTTCTCTTCCCACCCCTGCAAATCCTGTAACTTGTATGTCGAAGGGCCTAACTTTTTTGCAATCTAGAAAGGGCCTATCCATAAATGTTGAAACTTAGTGTGCTTAGCCTTTTCATCATGTGAGTGATCCCACTTCAGAACCAAATCACCTACTTCAAACTCCTTCTTCCCGGACTTATGCTTGTCAAACCATCTTTTCACAATTTCTTGTTGATGCTTAAACCTTTCCTTGGACTTGGATCTAGACTCTTATGACAGAGTCTTGATTCGGGCTTGTAATACTTCACTATTGGATCCTCTAGATGCTTGGGCTAGTTGAGATGAAGGCAATAAAATATTAGGAGGTAGAATGGCTTCCTTCCCATAGACTAAGGTGTATGGTGGCACACCTAAGGAGTTCTTGGGTGTGACTCGATTAGCCCAAAGTGCATTTGGAAGAGCTATGTCCCAACTCCTTTGGTTCTCTATGACCGTCTTTTTTAGGATTCTAATGATATTTTTGTTAGTAGATTTAGCTAACCCATTACCTTGTGGATAATAGTTAGCAGAATAAAGCAATTTAATTCCTTTCTCATTTGCAAAGGCAGTAAGTCTAATAGACGAGAAATAAGATGCATTATCGAAAACTAGGGACATTGGAACCCCAAACCTGGTCATAATATGGTCTTGCAAAAAATCCATGACTGCATATTCATTTACTTTCCGTAGCGGGATGGCTTCCACCCTTTTGGTGAATTAATCTGTTGCCATGACGATATATTTGTGTTGTAATGAGGAATTTTGATTAATCTCTCCAATAATATCAATCCTCCATTGCTCGAATGGTTCAGAAATAATAATTGGCTTTAATGGCCCGGCTTCTTTCGCTTGTCTCCAGCCACTCCTTCGGAAAGTATCACATTTTCTGACATAGGCATGAGCATCTTTGAACAACGTCGGCCAATAGTATCCAGCTCTTAGAATCTTATGGGCTATAGTATCTCCTGGGAAATGACCTCCAATAGGGTCATCATGTAATTATTTAACTACTTTGGCTGCATCCTCACGTTCTAAACATCTGAGGGAAATTCCATCATAATTTTTTCTGAACAGCACTCTGTCGATTATTTCATAAGATGCGGACTTTAAGCGCAAGGCCCTTCTTTGCTTGGAGTTCCAGTGTTTGTTAAATTAACCTTGTTGAATATAATGAACTAAATCTTGATACCAACATTCTGGGGTTGTAAATATGGGACATACATCAACCATGTGCAACTCCATCTCATTCTCCCATTCATTCTCTACATTATCTTGGCTTTCAGCCATTAATTTGCATAGCCTCTGTCCTTTGACGATAGTTGTTGTCTTAAACTCCAAGTCGTACTCTTGCAAGGCTATAACCCAATTCCCTCTTCTTTCTCCTAACTCTTTTTGTATGAAAATATTCCAGACTGTCGGGTGCGGTACAATAACCTTGGTTCTGTTCTTTAGTATATATGGCCTGAATTGCTTTACCGGCTTGAAAACCGCATATTCTTTTTTATCAGCGGCAGGGTAATTCAACTCGGCACCTTGTAGTCCAGTGCTCATGAATGATATGGGTTACTCGTCTCCCCCTTCTTCTTTCTGCATAAGCACTGCTGCTAATGAGTTATCTGAAGCAAAAGTGTATAATATAAAATCTTTCTCGAAATTTGGACTTTTGAGAGAAGGCGCATGGGCTATCACTAATTTAATCTTGTTGAATGTACCTCTCTCTAAGTCGATCCATTTAAATTGAACAATTTGCTTAACCATTTGTTGCAAAGGTTTGACTATCTAAGCAAAATCGAGCACAAACCTTTACACAAAGTTTATAGTCCCCATAAACGATCATGTTATCTCCCAAAATAATTTATTTTGATAGTATGAATAATTTAACTCATGCAATGGAGGATATGAATATCACTAACAGTTTGAAAGCATCTGTTTTTTATTTGGATGAGAATTTTACAAGTTGTAGCTTTCAATGGCTTAGGCGAGGACTATCATAGCTCATTAGCCACCGAAAAGCTATGTTTCAACGGCTAAACAGTTGAACGCGGGCCAAAGGTGAACCATCAAAAGCAGTCTGAGCAAGCAGGGTCAAAGTAACATTTTCGGTGGCTTAGGCAAGACTACAGAAAACTCATTAGCCACCGAAAAGGGGCACTTTCAGCAGAATAGAGAGAGAGATAAAAAAGGGTTTAAACCGTCGAAGCGAGTGGCAAGCAGCGTCGGGAAAGGTACATTCGATGGCTTAGGCGAGGCTCAGAACATCTCATTAGGCACCGAAAAGCATCGTTTTTGGCAGATTAAAAAAGCTGCAACACATATGCTAACCACCGAAAGCTGGAAGATAAATATCGAGTGAAAAACCCTTTCAGCGGTTTAGCAAAAAGCTATGGCATTTGTGTTGACCACCAAAAGAACAGGTTTTCGACAGCTAAAAAAGGTTTTTGACAAAGTCACTATCTGCCGAAAGCAGAAATTCACCACAGCGATGGGGTAAAGGTTCTAGCGGCTTAAGCAAGAAAGATAATGTTTAGTTAGCCGCCAAAAGCCAACTTTTTGGCTGCTAGTCAACAAAATCACGAAGGATCTTAAACCACCGAAAGGACAAAATAAAGAAACGGTTGGGAACTGTCACATCCAACCCCGTCAGCAAGACAAAAGATCATTTTAGAGCATGATTATCCACCAAAAAGATCTGGAGCTGCGTGACTACCTGGGAAATGAGTGAAAAGGATTGTTATGAAAATAGCACAAACTTATCTGACTGCTAACCTCCATTTTTCCTCCACCTATCCCAAAGATCATCAAATAGCCATCAAATGCTCTGGCTGAAGTAGGTTACAGTGATATGGGAAAAGAGATCTCAAGGATCGAGCTGTTGTCATCATTTTGGTGACCTCAACTTCCATAAAAGATAGAAAACCCTCATAATCAGTGCCTTGGGAATCCATCGTATTTCCTTGTCAAAATTAGCATTGTTCTCACCAGAAAAACGAGCTCTAAAGGAGCAGCTTGCTGAACCTACTGTATACAAAGTCTAAAAGTTGTTTTGCAGCTACCCAGGAGATACACCCATCAGGCTGAAGAAGAGTGGACCAGCTCTCAGGCATGAGCAAGGTGATGTCAGTTATTTAGAGGCCCATCTAGAGGTTTGTAGACTGTTCCAGGAGGTAGGCTGCTACAAATTCTGTGAAAAAATATAGGGTTTCCATCAACAGGTGGTTGAAGCTTTTGCCCTGTCATTTGATGGTTAAAAAGCAGTCATAGGAAGGGAGGAATTTCTCATATATGAAGCACTAATCTCAGAGGTGACTGAACTCCCTTGCATAGGAGAGAATTGGTTCAAGACCACCATACCCAAAGATGTGGAATTTAGATCATATCTCAAGCCTGAGCATAGGGGAATAACATGTCATCATGGCTGGAAGAGAACTGGCAACAGCTGCTAAAGTCCATTATGGTCTATTTAACCTGTGAAGGGAGATACAATAGAGCAATGATCTATCCTTTCAAACTCATGAACCACTTCACAGGTAAAAACCCTCTTAATCTGCCCTTTTATTTACACAGGACTCTAGGGAACATGGCACATATAAAATCCCGGCCATCCAAGATTGCTGGCAGGCTGTGCCACAATGGTCTTATCCAACTATTGGTCCAGGAGTTGTTGAAGAGAAGAAACATTGCTTGGCCTTATTTTATGTTCTGGAATGGCTTTGAGATAGGCCTTCAGCCAGAGGAGAAATGGAAGTATCCTTCCAAGAAATCCAGTACTCCAAGGAGTGGGAGAAGAAGGAGGAGGGCCATTTCCCTAGCTGCAGCAATAGAACAACCTCCCTCCTCCTCCAAGACCAAGAAGGAAAAAAGGAATTTGGATTTCAGTGAGAAAGGTCAGGAGGCAGAAGCACACCAGGAGAATGTCTTAAACCTACCCTATTTAGATTCTGAGGAAGAACAAGGAGAGGATGCATCCCTAGCTTTGCAAATTGTTCCATTCACTGAAGCATTACCATCCCCCACACCACAGGAATAAGAGGAACCAGCAGAAAGGCCTTCCTCCAGCAAACCTAGAAGTCAAAAGATCAATCTGCTACTGAGGCAGGTCTATGAAATGGAGGTCTTGGAAAGAGAGCTAAAGAGAAATAATGAGACATTGACTAGGAGAAACAAGTTAATCCACAAGTCCTACCTAGAGCAGGGGAAAAGATACATCTTCTTGAAAAGGTTGAACAAAAGATACCTAAAGGGCAATACAAGGTTATACAGGATGGTGAGGCTCCAAAGGTTGTAGCTGAAAGAAGCCAAAGAAATCCCTAGCAACCACCTTGCCTTATCAACCCTAGCTGAAGCAGCCATCAGTCTCCAACCTCCTAAAACTAGCCAAGGAGTTGTTAACACCCCTAACACGAAGCCTGCAAAAGAGAAAAGCTGAGCCAACAGGTCTAAGAAGACATTTTTTATAAAAACCTAATATTTTTGGTAAAATAAGGCTTTCGATGTCTTAGGCAGACGATGGAACAGTCCATTAGCCACCGAAAGTGCCACTTTCCGCAACTAACACATCAGATAGACCGGCCGCTTAACCATCGAAAGCGGACAGAGGCATAAAGGCAAGTTTTAGGCACACAGGATCGTTTTTTAGTGACTGCATATGGCTCAGGGACGTAAGTTAAAGATAAAAGGTGCTGACAAAAGTATCACAAAGGGTATGTTTATATCTATTATGACAAAACAGTGCCATAAAGTCATCAACCCTAGCTGTCAAGGAGAAATCAGTGGGTTAACTGAAAATGGACTAGCAGCAATGATCATCAGCAAATACTGCAGTTGTTTTAATATTCAGTCAGTGAACTAAATCTTCATTGTAGTTAGACAAGTAGTTAGGTAGGGTTTCAAACCCTAATTTCGAAAAACTGTCACTTTTGAGTATTTTTGTAAAAACAGATCCAAGTTTCAGGATCTTTACTTTTTGTAAAAAGGCTATAAAGCCTAAGATCAATTTTATAATAAGGGTCCAACTTCAGGGATTTATAATCCTGTAATGCTTTTAGCTTCTCATTTTTACTCTTCATGAATATAAGCTCTTTTGTTATGATTTGTTCAGCCATCATCTCTTTCTTTACTGTACTTATGCATGAATGTGTATTTAGGTCATTTTCAGATTGATTAATAGCTGATAGCTGTCATCCTATTGGTTTGTTAGTGCAATTTGATTTATAATTTACATCCTTATCATGATTTAGCCATTTATATGCATATGTTTTGTATGTAAGTCTCCCAGCCTGATGAGTTCTTCATCCCTGCACCTTATTGTCAACTTCTGAGCAATTGTAACTAAAAGCCTTGTAAATGAGTGAGTTTTATGCATATCTTGAGAGTGGAAAGGTTATATAGGTCAACTGACTTTATCCATATCAAAAAACCCTAAAAACATTGTAAGTTACCAGGCATCCTTGAGCTACAACCTAGAGGAGTTTCCTAGAGTGATAACAAATTGGCGCTGTTTCCGGGGCAGGGATAATTTTAGGGGCGAATTTTAGCCCAGTGGACTATTTTTCCATGTTTTTCTCCCAAAAAAGATTCACCATTTTGCATTTTTGGAAGCCTTGTTTCGCCCAATATTTATGGGGTAAAATTTTTTCACCCTAAAAATCGCCAAATTATTATATAAATGATATAAAATCCTTGGAATTTAAAATATTTTTTGAAAAATATCGCCAATCATTTTGTAGTTGGTGCTTTCAAAATTGGTAATATTCGCCAACATTTATACTCTTTTAAATAAGTATGGTTCCTTAAAATAATCCATGTTCCGAGGAGAGGAGACTGAAGCTCATCTTCCCTGGGAGATGACATAGATCCTTGCTTTGATGATAGACAAACCTTGGACACTATTATGGTTGTAATCATCTATCTGGAAACTCCATTGAGATAAGGTGGCTTCAAGAAGACCAAGTACCAGAGAAAACCCTAAGGGGCCACCAGCAACACTGGTTTTAGATCCAGAAGAAATTTTGAGAAGAGCTAGGGCTTTACTAAGACAGACCAGCAGTGCTGCACAAAACGCTACATCAGGTATTTCAATAAATATTTCTGCTATTATTTCTTCTGCTGAAACTCTTAATTCTCATGAATTTATAGATACATCAGAAAAATATAGGGTTTGGGCATCTTCAAGCACTTTTGCTTGTGAAGATCCAATCCCTGGTGACTCCACTGGGATAAGTATACCACCACCTTTTCAGCAAGTATCTCCATCAGTGCTTCCTTCCTCAACCCTGTCCACACCCATTTCCAATATGGCTGCCCCTCAATTGACCAAGAGGGAGAGGATCCTGGTGCCTAGGTATGCCCCCCTAATTTTTCCAAATCCCCTCTCAGCCATGCCTACTGGGGATTATCTCAAGTATATGCCTAAGTTTACAGGGGAAGGGGATTTCACTGCTGAAGAACATCTAGAGGCATTTTACAGCTATGCTGAAAATATTAACATAGAGCAAGAAGATGTATTGACTAGGGTTTTTGTGCAAAGCCTAGATGGTCAGGCTAGGAAGTGGTTTAAGGAACTTCGTATTGGATTAGTGGCATGCATAGAGGCCCTAGATGACAAATTCCTAAATCATTGGGGAGAGAGGTGAGACCACCTCTACTATATCACAGAATTCAGCAACCTAAAAAGAGAAAATGGGGAGTTTGTCTTCAACTTTACCAAGAGATTCAACAATATGTATAGCAAGATCCCCATTGAAATTAAGCCCACAGATACCTCAGCTAGGATAACTTATGCAAATGCCTTTGACTCTAATTTATGCCTACTTCTTAGAGAAAGGAGGTCTGCCTCCTTATCACTCATGTAGGATGTTGCCCTAGAGGTAAAGTCAAAGATTCTGGCATCTCAGAAGGTCAAAGGGAAGATGGACAGGAAGAAGCAGCCAGCAGACCCTAGTGGGGCTTCTGCATCAGAGAACAAGATTGACAAAATGACCAAACTATTAGATAATCTGACTACTGAAATGTCTAAATTGAAGGACCAAGGACATCTACCTATGAGAGGTAAAGGGCCAAGTGACTTTTCTCCTCGAAACCCAAATTTTGTTCCTTATAGAAGAGGAAACCCCCCAGTTCAAATTCTCAAAAGGGAGAGGAACCAAGGGGAAGATCAAAGAATAATAGATCCATTTCAAAATGATGTATTAGAAGAAGAGTCGGAATTCATTGAAGAAGAAGGAGAAGCTGAAGACAACATCCACTACATGGAGGATGAGGTGGACTGTTCTTTTCTAACACAGGAAGCATATGAAGAAGCCCTAATTGATGAGCAGATCACTAAAGAGGTTGTCTATCAAGTTGATGGTCAAGGAGGTTACCAGCTCAAGTCTAGGATGGTTTCTCCTCTCAAGAAGAGTGTTGTACATATCCAGTAACCTGCTGCACTAGATAGAAAGGTTGTTGTTCTACCAAAGAAGGTGGTTGTCACATCCAAAGCATTCCAGAAACCAGCACCTTTATCTATTCCTGATCAAATCCAACTCAAACCCCTAGTTCATGAGGTAAGGTCTCCAGATAAGCTGCATTATTCTTTCTGTAATACCCCAGTTTTAACCCTGCTTGCATTAAAAATACATGATACACATATTGTAAATAATCTTGGTGCGGAGCTAAAGGCCAAGGCTCCACCATCGATTTGGTTATGTTGTGTTTATGTTTTGGGAATGGTCATCGATGGATATCGGGACATACGGCATATATTTAATTGTGGCATCATGTAAACACACATTTTAATTAAATAACCCAACCAGCTATGTTTGTGGCAACTAAATTGAGAAGGGACATGATTCCGAAGGATAAGGAAGGGGGGGTGTTGAACTTTGAGTCATGGGGAAGAGCCACATGTCACCTCTCTCTTTTACTCCCACCACCTTGGTTTTCTATTGGTTAGTTGGGATAGTCAATTGGTTGGAAAAAATACCACACCCACGCCTACTCACTCTCTCTCCACGACACGTATGTTGGCCTGTCCACTATCCCCGATCGTGAGCCTGTTCAGTTCTTTCACGCGAGGGAGTTAAAGGAATCCACATTCAATTTTTGGGGGTTCACCTTCTCTCTCAGGATTGCTAGTCGGTGGGTTTTCTTCCTCGTTCACGTAGAAGACAGTTCTCCTCTGCCTCATGAATTCGAGGGTTGGTGGATTCTTTCTCTCCTCTGATCACGCAGAGAGTTTGTCTTTTTCCACCATTGGCAGATTTCTTAATGTTCTATTCTTCCCATCGTTGAAATTTTGTTTGTAATCACATCCATAGTTCTATGGGTTGCGTTCTATCTCTCATGCAGGGTTGGAAGTCAAAACCTGTTCCATTCTCGGTCTATACAAGTTTTCCCAGCGACTGCAGTGAGATTTGTGCACTGTGGGATTAGAGTTGATCGTGGGCTATCATTGCCACAATTTGTTTGGATGTGTCTTTTTCCCCCTCACGTACCAACTGAGAATCGTTTTCCTTTCCCATTGTTGTCTATGTAATTTCTCCAGTGATTGCCTTGAGGAATTGTTGTGGGTTCATAGTTGTTGTGGGTTGTTGTTTTCCACAATGGATTGACTGTGTTTTTTCCCCTGTAAAAGCTTCAATAGTTGTTTGGCTGCTTGCATGCAGCGGTTTTTTCCTCGGACTGCATTGGATTGGTGAATGAGGGCCTGAGGTGCTTGATAAACCTGGTGGACTGAGAACCACACAGATAGAGCTATTGAGCTGGCTTCCTTCTCCACAACCCCTGAATAGCACTGGAAGGGAGATCAGGGTCTGAGGGACTGCGTTGCAGAGAAAGGGCTGATTTCATTGTGTTGGGTGTGTGTGGGTGTTCTAGAAGCTAGACTAGTTCTGGTGTGGGTGTCTATAACTCTTCAATGAGCTCACCAGCTTAGCATTATACTTTACTAGCTCCTGGATGGCCTGATAAACCCAACTTTGTTGGCTTGGCTGATCCGTTGTTCACCTGATAAACCCAACTGTGTTGGCTTGGCTGAACTATGTACCCTTGTGGTGTTGTTATCCATGGCTATGTGTAAGTCTGTTTAGTTCCTTATTCCTTGGGAATCATGCCCGGCTCAGGGGTGGCAGCGTTGCTGAGAGATTAAGGAGCACGTGAGCCTATGGTTTGGTGGAACGTTGCAACGATGTAGCTGGTTGCGGAACAAGCTCTTTATAAGATAAGTATTCTTTCCTAACTTGTATCTGCAATTATAATTACCATTGAGGAATGATGTTATACATGTTAAATGCTGATCCGTATATGCATGAATGTTGATTGAAATGTTTTGCTTCCGTGGTGTATATGAATGATTATGATTCATAATATGTTTTATGTTTTAAGTATCATGATTCAGCAGCATAATTATGTATGTTCATGTTCATGGGGCTAGAGCCCCGGATGATTTGACTTATCATAGCATCCTCTTCGATGGTCGAAGGGTTGGGGATGTTACAGTGTGGTATCATAGCTCTGGTTGCAGCATGGACCCTAATGGGCCATGACAGATCAGATAGCATAGGCAGGTTTCCTTCTGTCCAGCAACAATCAGAAAATTGTGGCAGGAAAACTCAGAAAATTTTCTAAGTGCCAGAACTATCGGCCCATCGAAAGATTTAGTGACAAGATCTTCCAATGCAGTGGGAACTTAGTGGGAAGGCCACCCAATGGACGGTTACAGGAAAAACTTTGAAATTTTTCCTAAGTTTGACCATCGGCAATCGGTGGAAGATAGTTGTTCTCATCGTTGATGGTTAGACGGGGAAACTACTAATGAACATCGGCAAGAGTTAGTTGAATGGGTTGTCGTCATTGCGACTGCCGTGGGGACTAAAATGCCGATGCAGCAGTACTAGTGGTTTCGACCACCGACAGAAAGAGAAAGGTTTGAAATATTTTTTAAGTGTTGAAATCATCAGTGGAGATTAGTTGATCGAGCACCCACCATTGCGGAGGGCTAGACCACTATGCTCCCGACACATAGAGCCTGCGACCGCCGACGCCGAGGAATTTTGGAAAATTTGAGGAAGTAACGGGACCCTTGGTGATCGACGATGATTAGTTTATAGCATCGTCGATGCATAGCTGATCATATTGCCGATGCGGCAAAAGTTGGAGACTACAGCGAAAGGAATTAGTAGAAAAAAGCGCCACCGTAACGGAAGCCTAGTCCACTAAACCTTTGACGGTTACAGGTTCCACTTGCCGATGTCGGGGTGGTTGTTTGTTGATCTGGTGACATATAAGGGAATATGGAGCCGACGGAATCAGCGAAAGATAAAGGAAGATCCCATCGACAAACAGTTAACTAAATTAGCGAAAGAGAAAAAATTTCAAAATTTTTCTAAGTCATGGAGCCATCAGCCATCGGCGATGGTTAGTTGATCACATCACCGATGATTAGAGGTTGCGGTCATTAATGAGCTACGTCAATTTTGTTGAACATCTGTCATTGTGGAGATCGAGAAGATAACCACCCGACGGGGAGTGCATCTAAGCGTTGATGCCGCAGCCTCTAGAGGCTCTGACCGTCGATAAAGTCAGGAGCTACGGAAGACTTAGTTTGATCGTAGGCCGTCGTTGCGGAAGGCTTGATGACTAACCATCTGATGCAAAGGACACCCGGCCACCGAAGAAAATGTTGAAAAGTTTGTATAAGGTCATCGAAGAAGTATTAAGGTTTAGATCACGGATCAGAAGGAAAAAAGAAGAGTGTAAACCCGCCATTACGGCTGTCGAAAGGACTGCGCACCCAGTGAACAACACGTCCGATCGTCGATCAACAGACAATTTCATCGCCGTTGTAGATTCAGGGGGTTAGATCACTCTAGACCTGAAATGGTGAAGAGAAATAAACCAACAGACTACCAATGCGCAGCAAGGAATTAGTGGTTTGATTGCCAAAACGTCGGAAGGGAGTAAGCGAATAGACCACCGATGAATAGTTGATCTGCTTGCCGATGCAGATCAGAAGTGTAGTTGTTTTGACTATCACAATGTCAATAGAATAGATGGGATGAGGTCTGATTAGGGCCTAAGGAAATTTGAGTTTTTCAAAGGAATTTCTCAATGATTTTTCATGCAGTTTTCAACTATCTTTCAGTTGGTTTTTAGCAGATTTCAGCAAATTGTCCGTGGTCACAGGGCTGAAAATAAATAGAGAAAATTCAATTTTTTAACATAATTGTTGTTCTATGAAATTTCCAGAAGAAAAAGGCAAGTAGTTTTGATTTATACTAATGTTATGCATCTAACAGTTTTCTACTAACAGATTTGCAGAACTATAGATAATTTCCAAGAGCAATACTCCAGAAAGAACAGTGTGGTAAAGCAAGAGGTGGTTCAGTCATGAGAACCCATGATGGGTATGATGCTCGGGATTCTTACGAGCGAGCAGAAGATGCCATGGGAGAAAATGTCTATAATGGAAATGAGGACATAGAATCTAATGGAAGGAGATTCTAGGGGACACCGCTCGAGGTTGTAGCCACCATGAGAAGCTTGGTTAAATCCAAAGAAGAGTAGCATCAGTTGAATGCTACCATATTGCAGAGTTTGACAGATTTATAGAAAAAGATAGATTTTGGATGAGGTACATCAAAACCAGAAGGCAGTAAGAGTAGCACTAGGAGAAGAAGAAGGACTTCCAGTGGATCATCTGACTCTGAGGAATCCAGTGGAGATACAAGTTCATCTTCTCATAAAAGGAAAAGAAGAAAACACCATAAGGATCACTCTCGAGATGAATTTAGGAAATCTAAACCTCCTACATTTGATGGTGAGATAAAGAAAGGACAAGAAGCTGAAGCTTGGCTTCTTGGGATCAAGAAGTACTTTCAGGTGCAGGATTATTCAGGAAACATGAAGGCATGAGTTTCCATATTCAATCTGAATGGAAGGGAATCCATTTGGTGGGAACACTTCAAGCAGGTAAAGAATATCAGTGAAAGGAAACTGAAATGGAAACAGTTCAAGAAGTATTTCAGGTAGAAATACCTTTTTGATAGGTATTATGATGACAAGATCAAGGAGTTCCATGAGCTGAGATTGGGACAGCAGACCATGGATGAATATGCAAATAAATTCTTGGAATTGTTGAGGTATGGCTGGTACATCAGATATGAAAAAGTAAAGATCCAGCGGTTTCTAAGTGGATTGCCGCAAGCCTACAAAGATAGAATTGAGTTCTATGAGCCAAGAACTCTCGAAGAAGAAATAAGGAAGGCTTATTATTGCTATGAGAAAAGCAAAGGTAAACATGATTACCATAAGGCATGGAAGGAAAAAAAGAATGAGAAGTTTGACCAAAGAAAGAAAGGGTTCAAACCTTCAAGATTCAAGAATCAGCAGAAGCAACCATCCCAAGCTGCGAGTTATCCAGTTGGAGTGACAGGTGGAAAGCCTAAAGAGCCACACTAGATTAAAGGTCCACTCAAATGTTGGAAATGTGAAGGACCTCACTTGCGCAGATATTGTCCACTTGAGAATGGAAGTGCAAGACCGGCTTATAACATTCAGGGAGCAGAAACAGTGGGTCAGGTAGCCAGAGCAGTCCCTAGAGTTTATGCAGCACTGGAGGACCGCCAGGAAGATCACCAGTCAACTGTGGTTGAAGTTGCAGGTAAGATTGTTGAACAATCTATTTCTATTTTGATTGACCCTGGTTCTACTCACAGTTACATTACTCCTAGAGTAGTGGATATTTGTGCTTTTAAGAAGGCAAAGCATAGAAAATATTGGTTAGTTCAGCTAGCCACTTGGACTAAGAGAAAAGTCAGTGACATGGTAGAGAAATGTCCATTGGTCATGAATGGATTGAACACTTGTGTAGATCTGAGTGTTCTACCACTTGGCTCTATGATGTTCTCATTGGAATGGATTGGTTAGAAGCTTACAAAGTGAAGCTTGACTGTTATAACAAAACTTTTGAATGCATGGATGAAAAAGGAAACCCGGTAGTTGTGAAAGGTATTCCAAAAGTAATTTCAGTAAGGCAGGTTTCAGCAATCTAGTTGAAGAAGTTTTGTAGGAAAGGCTACCAGTTGTATGCAACTCATATTCTAGAACCAACGGGAGATGAAACTCCTAGGTTGGAAGACTATCAGGTGTTACAAGAATTCAAGGATGTGTTTCCTAGTGAGATTCCAGGACTTCCTCCACAGAGGGACATTGATTTCACCATTGAACTTGTGCCAAGAGCAGCACCAGTTTCCAAGACACCCTATAGAATGAGTACACCGGAGATGCTAGAATTGAAGATGCAACTGCAAGAGTTGTTGGAAAAGAAATATATCCGACCGAGTGTGTCTCCTTAGGGAGCACTAGTTCTGTTTGTAAAGAAGAAAGATGGTACACTCAGGTTATGTATTGATTACAGACAGTTGAACAAGGTTACTGTGAAGAATAAATATCCTTTACCCAGGATTGATAACCTCTTTGATCAAATGAGAGGAGCAAAGGTATTTTACAAGATTGACTTGAGGTCTGGTTACCATCAAGTGAGAATCAAGGATGAAGACATTCATAAGACAGCCTTCAGGACAATGTATGGACATTATGAGTTCGTAGTTGTACCATTTGATCTCACAAATGCACCCGCCACATTTATGTGCCTTATGAACAGTGTCTTCAGTAAGTATTTGGACAAGTTTGTTCTTGTTTTCCTTGATGACATTCTTATTTATTCTAAGAATGAGGAAGAGCATGAAGAGCATTTGAGACTGACATTGCAAGTGCTCAGGGAACATCAGCTCTATGCAAAGTTGAGTAAATGTGACTTCTACAGGGATAGAATTTAGTATTTGGGTCACATTATCTCAAAAGAGGGTATATCAGTAGACCCTGAAAAGATTGAAGCCATTATGAATTGGCCTACTCCAAGAAATGTGACGGATGTAAGATCTTTTATGGGACTTGTAGGATACTACAGGAGATTCATTGAAGGATTCTCTAGGGTTGCACATGCCATCACTTCTTTGCAAAAGAATGGGATGAAGTTTGAATGGACTTCAAAGTGTGAAGAAAGCTTCCAACGGTTGAAGAATCTTCTCACCAGTGCACCAGTGTTGAAGGTTGTAGATCCAGAGAAATATTTTGTGGTATGTACCGATGCATGTGGAAAAGGGCTTGGAGGATTCCTTATGTAGGACAACCATGTGATATGTTATGAGTCGAGAAAGTTGAAGGAGCATGAGAAGAAATATGCCACTCATGATCTAGAGCTTGCAACCATAGTACATGCTCTCAAGATGTGGAGACATTACTTGATGGGTAGAAGATTTGAACTCAAGACAGATCACTATGTCCTAAAGTATTTGTTGGATCAGCCTACTCTGAATGCTAGGAAAGCGAGATGGCTGGAATTTCTATGTGAGTTTGATTTTGAAATCAAGCACATAAAAGGAAAAGAGAACAAGGTAGATGATGCATTCAGCAGGAAGGTATAGGAAATGCATGTGGCATCTCTTAGTATTTGCCAATCAGAATTGAGGCAGCAGATTGTTAATCATGTTGCCGGAGATGAATTGTATGAGCAGGTAAAAGACAAATTGCAGCAGCAAAGTCTTGAGAAGAGGTATGAGGGATATAAATTGGAAGAAGATGGACTTCTCACTTTTAAAGGCAGAATTTATATTCTAAAAGTAACAAATTTGAGGAGAATTGTTATGGATGAAATCCATCAAGCTCTCTATTCTGGTCACCCAGGATATCAGAAGACAATTGCTACAGCTAGAAGGCAGTACTTTTGGCTAGGTATGAAAAAGGACATGGCTGAATACATTTCAAGGTGCATGAAATGTCAACAGGTAAAGGTTGAGCATCAACATTCAGCAGGTTTGTTGCAGCCTTTGCCAGTTCCGGAATGGAAATGGGAAGTTATTTCCATGGATGTTATTATAGGATTGTCGATGACTTGGAGACAACATGATTCCATCATGGTTGTAGTAGACAAGTTGACAAAGGTAGCACATTTTATACCAGTGAAGTCGACACACAAGATTGATGACATTGCAAATATTTTAATGAAAGAGATTTTCAAATTGCATGGGTTGCCGAAGGCAATAATTTCTGACAAAGATGTCAAGTTCACTTCTAATTTTTGGAAGGGGTTGTTTGCAGATTTGGGTACAAAGTTAAACTTCAACACTGCATACCATCCTCAAATAGATGGGCAGACAAAAAGACTCTAATCAGGTGCTTGAAGATATGCTTCGCATGTATGTGATGGACAAACCAACCAAGTGGGAAGATTACTTACACTTGGTAGAGTTTTCTTACAACAATGGACAGCAAGCATCCTTGGGGATGAGTTCGTATGAATCTTTGTATGGAAAAAGGTGCAGGACACCAGTGACTTGGGACAACCCGGTGAATAGATTTGTGCTTGGACCAGAATCGCTCAAGGAAATGGAGCAAGAGGTTGTAAAGATCAGGCAGAATCTGAAAGCAGAATAGGACAGACAGAAAAGCTATGCAGATAAGCATAGGATGAACAGAGAGTTTAGTGTTGGGGATCATGTTTACCTCAGAGTGAAAGCAAATAAAAGTTCCTTGAAGCTTGGAAGTTGTGCTAAGATGTCACCTAGATATTGTGGGACATTTGAAGTGCTTCAAAGAATAGGGCCTGTTGCATATAGACTTGCATTGCCTACTAGTACTAGAGCTCATAATGTTTTTCATGTTTCTTTGCTTAAGAAATATGTACACGATCCTAACCATGTGATAGATTGGGATCTGATCCAGGTGGAACCCGAGGGAGAGTTCCAAATCAATCCAATGCCCATCCTCGACAAGAAGGTCACAATGCTCCGGAACCGATCCATAGAGCAGGTAAAGGTGCAATGGGAGCATTACAAACCTAAAGAAGCTACGTGGGAGCTGGAGGATTCCATGCAATTGGCACATCCATTTTTGTTCAATCCTGCGGAACACTGAGGCGGTACTAGTGTAGCATTTTGTTCAAATTTTGTAAAGCCCTGAGGACAGTGGTATTGAAGGGGGAGGGGAATGTAATACCCCAGTTTTAACCCCGCTTGCATTAAAAATACATGATACACATATTGTAAATAATCTTGGTGCGGAGCTAAAGGCCAAGGCCCCACCATCGATTTGGTTATGTTGTGTTTCTATTTTGGGAATGGTCGCCGATGGATATTAGGACATACGGCATATATTTAATTGTGGCATCATGTAAACATGCATTTTAATTAAACAACCCAACCAGCTATGTTCGCGGCAACTAAATTGAGAAGGGGCATGATTCTGAAGGATAAGGAAGAGGCGGGGATGTTGAACTTTGAGTCATGGGGAAGATCCACATGTCACCTCTCTCTTTTACTCCCACCACCTTGGTTTTCTATTGGTTAGTTGGGACAATGAATTGGTTGGAAAAGACCACGCCCATGCCTACTCACTCTCTCTCCATGACGCGTCTGTTGTCCTGTCCACTATCCCTAATCGTAAGCCTGTTCAGTTCTTTCACGCGAGGGAGTTAAAGGAATCCACATTCCATTTTTGGGGGTTCACCTTCTCTCTTAGGATTGCTAGTCGGTGGTTTTTCTTCCCCATTCATGCAGAAGACAGTTCTCCTCTGCCTCACGAATTCAAGCAATGGTGGATTGTTTCTCTCCTCTGATCACGCAGAGAGTGTGTCTTTTTCCACCATTGGCAGATTTCTCAATGTTCTATTCTTCCCATCATTGAAATTGTGTTTGTAATTGCATCCATAGTTCTGTGGGTTGTGTTTTGTCTCTCATGCAAAGTTGGAAGTTGGAACTTATTCCATTCCCGATCTGTACAAGTTTTCCCACTGACTGCAGTGAGATTTGTGCGCTATGGGCTCAGAGTTGATTGTGGGCTGTCATTGCCACGATTTGTTTCGTTGTGTCTTTTTCCCCCTCATGCACCGACTGAGAATCATTTTCCTTTCCCATTGCTATCTGTGTAATTTTCTCCAGCGATTGCCTTGAGGAATTGCTATGGGTTCATAATTGTTATGGGCTGTTGTTTGCCACGCTATTATTTGCCACAGTGGATTGACTATGTTTTTTCCCCTGTAAAAGCTTGAATAGCTGTTTGGCTGCTTTCATGTAGTGGTTTTGTCCTCAGACTACATTGGAGTGGTGAATGAGGGCCTGAGGTGCTTGAGAAACCTGGTGGAGTGAGAACCACACAAATAGAGCTACTGAGCTGGCTTCCTTCTCCACATTCCCTGAATAGCACTGGAAGGGAGATCAGGGTCTGAGGGACTGCGTTGCATAGAAAGGGCTGATTTCCTTGTGTTGGGTGTGTGTGGGTGTTCTAGAAGCTAGACAGGTTCTAGTGTGGGTGTCTGTAGCTTTTCATTGAGCTCACCAGCTTAGCATTAGCCTTTCCCAGCTCCTGGATGGCCTGATAAACCAAACTTTGTTGGCTTGGATGATCTATTGTTCGCTTGATAAACCTAACTGTGTTGGCTTGGCTGAACTGTGTACCCTTGTAGTGTTGTTATCCATGGCTATGTGTAAGTGTGTTTAGTTCCTTATTCCTTGGGAATCATACCCAGCTCAGGGGTGGCAGCGTTGCTGAGATATTAAGGAGCATGCAAGCCTATGGTTGGGTGGAACGTTGCAGCGACGTAGCTGGTTGTGGAACAAGCTCTTTATAAGATAAGTATTCTTGCCTAACTTGTATCTGCAATTATAATTACCATGGAGGAATGATGTTATACATGTTAAATGTTGATTTGTATATGCATGAATGCTAATTGAAATGTTTTGCTTCTGTGGTGTATATGAATGATTATGATTCGTAGTATGTTTTATGTTTTAAGTATCATGCTTCAGCAGCATAATTATGTATGTTCATGTTCATGGGGCTAGATCCCCGGAGGATTTGACTTATCGTAGCGTCCTCTTCGTCGGTCGGAGGGTTGGGAATGTTACACTTTCAACCTTGAGTCTGAAATTCAAAAATTGAAAATCCCTTTTCCTTTAATTGAGCTAATGAAAAATGATGCATTCAAGTCCTCCATTCTGAATTCCCTTCAGCCCAAGGTGCACATTGACACTGACTTTGTGAACCTGCAAGAGGACAAGCCTGTTGTAACCCTGGGCCCCATGATCGAAGACCTAAAGGACTCGTGCCCACCATTCTACATATCCTTGAATATCCATGATAAAATCCTCCATAACTGTCTACTGGATTCAAGAGCCTCTCATAACCTAATTCAAAAGGCTGTGATGGATGAGCTTGGTCTCAGCATCACCAAGCCAGACCATGATTTATTCTCCTTTGACTCCAGGAAGGTCAAGTGCTTGGGCCTTATCAAAGACCTTGTTGTGAACCTAACTCAGCTACCTATGAAAAGCATCATGATAGACATTGTGGTGGCGGATATCCCTCCAAAATTTGGTCTCTTGCTGTCTCGGTCATGGATCAAAAGACTAGGTGGCACCCTTTAGATGGATCTTACATATGCCACCATTCCCATGTTTGGAGGAGAGACTAAGAGGCTGTACCAGGAAAATCAGCTGGCCTACATCATAAGCAAGGAGAGCAACTCAATGAATCACCCCATCTATGCAGTGGACACTGATTTTGGGTCATGCATTTTACAAATAGATGATTCTCAGCAGACATCAGTCCAGCTCACTAAGCCCACCTGTCAACAACTCGAAGAAGTGACCACAGAAATCTGGACCATGTATTTTGATGGGGACACTGATTTTGGGTCATGCATTTTGCAAATAGATGATTCTTAGCAGACATCAGTCCAGCTCACTAAGCCCACCTGTCAACATCTTGAAGAAGTGACCACAGAAATTTGGACCATGTATTTTGATGGGGCTAGCACTCAAAGCTCAGCAGGTGCAGGTTTAGTATTGGTCTCCCCATCTAAGGAAAACATCCATCTGTCTTATAAGCTTGATTTCAAAACCACTAACAACATAGTAGAATATGAAGCTTTGTTGCTAGGAGTTAAAGCTGCCAAGGAGATGGGGATCATGTGCATGAATATTTTTGGAGATGCAGATCTCATCATACAGTAGGTCAACAACACTTTTCAGACAAAAAATATCAAACTAAAGGCCTACAGGGACGAGGTATGGAAACTCAAAGACTCCTTTATGTTTTTTGAATTGCCATATATACCTAGGGCTTTGAATCACCTGGATAATTCCCTGGCTGTCTCTGCAAGTTTGTTTGTTCCTACTTTACCCCCTAAGCTCAGCTATGATGTTCAGGTCAAGTACCCTCTCTACTAGATAATGTCAAATTTTGGAGGGTGTTTGAGAATGATGATGAGCTTAGTAAATTCCTGCAGTTAGTAGATGAATTCTCTGATATACACATAGACCAGGAAAACCTAAACATGGAGGAATCCAAACAGCTCAAGTTAAAAGATAAAATGGTTGATCAGAAAATTGTCCAATTTCCCAACAACTACATACCCCGAGGTCTAGTACCATTGGAAGAGATGTTTGATCACAATGACATCCCTTTCAAGCCTACCAAAAAGGAGCTAGACCCTGCTATCCAAGAGCAAAACATAGGGAACCAAAGCCATCCAAAACTGATAAATTTGTCCACTGGATTGAACGTTGATCAGAGGTCTAAATTTTGTAGCTTGATAAAAGAGTTTGCTGATGTCTTTGCCTAGGAATATAGTGACCTAAAAACTTATGACACCAATATCATCCAGCACAGAATTCCTTTGGAGAAGGACACGATTCCTTTTAAGCAGAAGCTGAGACCCATCAACCCTCTCCTATTACCAGTGACTGAAAAGGAAATCCACAAGCTCCTCAAATCCAAGATCATAATCCCCCTCAGGTATTCCAACTGGATTGCAAACCTAGTAGTGGTAAGAAACAAAAATGGAGAAATCAAGTTGTGTGTGGATTTTAGGAACCTAAACAAGTGTTCCAAGAAATACAACTATCCACTACCCAAGATGGAACACCTACTGTAGAAATTCTCAGGGGCTAGGGTTATGTCCTTCCTTGATGGATTCTCTAGATACAACCAAGTTGTTGTGCACCCTGATGACCAAGAGAAGACTGCCTTTACCACCCCCTGGGGTACCTTCATGTATGCTAAAATTCCATTTGGGCTAATGAATGATGGGGCTACTTTCAGAGAGCCATGGACCTAGCTTTTGTAGTGCTAAAAGATAAGTTTGTGCTGATATATTTGGATGACCTAATAGTTTACTCTCACAGCCATCATAACCACTTGCAACATTTAAGGAAGGTATTTCTGAAGTGCAGAAGGTATGGAATATCACTAAACCCCAAGAAGTCCTAGTTTGCACTCAATGAAGGAAAGATCCTAGGCCACATAGTCTTAGCTGAAGGTGTAAAGATCGATCTAGTAAGGGTGGAAGCAATCCAAAAGCTGGCAATACCAAGGTCAAAAAGAGACATTCAGTCCTTTTTAGGCAAGATAAACTTTGTCAAGAGGTTCATTCCTAATTTCTTTGAGCTGGTAAAGCATATAACAATCATGTTGAAAAAAGATGTAGAAATAAAGTGGACTGACCAAGCAAGAAACTCTTTTGAATACATTAAGAAAGCTATCATGGAGGCCCCGACCCTGATTAGTCCTAACTACACCAAGGGTTTTTACATTTTCTCTTTTGCATCTTATGACATAGCAGAAGCTGTACTATTACAAAAGAATGATGAGGGTCTTGATTATCCAATTGCATTCTTCAGCAAAACCCTAAGAGATGCTGAGCTGAAGTATGACCCAATTGAGAAGCAAGCTTATGCTCTCATAAAATATTTGAATACTTTCAGAATCTACATTCTCCATACAAAGGTCCTTGCATATGTCCCTTCAGCTGCTGTGAAGGATGTTTTGACTCAGCTTGACATTGATGGGAAGAGAGCTAAGTGGGTTTCCAAACTCATTGAGTTTGATATAGAGGTGAAACCCACTAAGCTGGTAAAGGGACTAGGTCTGGCCAAACTCATGGCCAAAGAAAACTTTGAACTGATGGGAATAAATTTCACATGTGTCAAATCAGCAAAGGTGCAAACTGTGGTAGCAGCAGAAACAGAAGTAAATCAAGATCAGAATGACATTCCATCAGTAGCTGAAAACATATCTTCATGTGAGTGGTACTCAGGTATCATTCAATTTTTGCAAAAGTTATAAGTTTCTCCTGATCTCACTCCTAACCAAGCATGAGCTCTTAAGTTGAAATCTATTAAGTTTTGCATAATTGACAAACTGGTGTACTGGACAGATCAGTCTGGAATTTTGTTGAGGTGTCTAGATAAAGAGGAAGCAGAGCAGCTCATGCATCACTTTCATTCCAGCACATGTGGAGGCCACCACTATTGGAAAACGACAGCCCACAAGATCTTAAGAGCAGAATACTATTGGCCAGTCCTCTTTTCCGATGTATGCACTTTCGTAAGGGCCTGTGACCAATGCCAAAGATTTATAGGGAAGAAGCAACTCAAGTCCTTTCCCCTTAGGCCTATTGTGGTGAATGGGCCTTTCCAGCAATGGGGTATGGATTTCATAGGTGAAATAAATCCATATTCCAGTGGACAGCATAAATGGATCTTAGTAGCCACTGACTTCTTTACCAAATGGATAGAAGCAGTACCCACCAGGAATGCCACTCATCAAGTCATCATGAGATTTTTATATGAGAATATCTTTAGCAGGTTTGGCTGCCCAGTAAGGTTAGTCACTGATAATGCACCAGCTTTCAAGGATGGGGAATTAGTTAAAATGTTTCAATCAATGGGTATTCAATTGGTACACTCCACATCCTATTATCCTCAAGGAAATGGCCTAGTTGAGTCATCCAACAAAAGCTTAGTCAGAATCATCAGGAAACTGCTGGAGACAAATTAGAAAATATAGGATTCGAAGCTTAAATTTTCTTTATGGGATGATTGGGTAACAGAAAAAAGATCTGAACTTCTCCATTCAAGCTAGTTTATGGCACTGAGGCCATTTTTCCTATCCAGCTCATCCTTCCAGTGGAAAAGTTCTTTCAGGAAGAGGAAGATGAACCAAATGATATGGTGAGAAGGATGATGGACTTGGTGGAATTACAGCAAATCAAGGAGCAAGTTGTAGGAAAAATAGAAGCCCATCAGCAGAGGATAAAGGGCATGTTTAACAAAAGATAAAAAGTAGACAACTTCCAGGTTGGAGATTGGGTCCTCAAGTGGGATGATATCATACAGGATTAGGGAAAACATGGAAAATTCGACTCTTTGTGGATTGGCCCTTTTGTGATAGCCTAGGTACATCAGAATAACAACTTCAAATTGCGGAATATGGAAGGGGAAGAGGTATTTGATGGCCCAGTAAATGGGCGGTTCTTGAAACTCTATTTGATTTGAGGCTCTGAGGCCTTATTATTGTAAATTAGTAGATAGTAGGCTGTTTTTCTTTCAGAATAAAATCCATGCCCAATGGAATAGTAAATGATAGTGTTAAGTTACTTAGTTGCTTTTAGGGAAAGGCATTTTGCTCTGGGATTCTTGGGACCTCACTCGAAGGTTCCCATCCCCAAGTAGGAGCTAGATGTTATCTCCCAAAATAATTTATTTTGATAGTATGAAGAATTTAACTCATGCAATAGAGGATATGAATATCACTGACAGTTTGAAAGCATCTGTTTTTTATTTGGATGAAAATTTTAAAAGTTGTAGCTTTCGGTGGCTTAGGTGAGGACTGTCATAGCTCATTATCCACTAAAAATCTATGTTTCGATGGCTAAAAAATTGAATGTGGGCCAAAGGTGAACCACCGAAAGCGGTCTAAGCAAGCAGGGTCAAAGTAACACTTTCAGTGGCTTAGGAGAGACTACAGAAAACTCATTAGGCACCGAAAAGGGGCCCTTTCAGCATAATAGAGAGAGAGAGATAAAAAGGGTTTAAACCACCGAAAGCAAGTGGCAAGCAGGATTAGGAAAGGTACATTCGGTGGCTTAGGCAAGGCTTAGAACATCTCATTAGCCAGTGAAAAGGGTTGTTTTCAGTAGATTAAAAAAGGGCGCAACACATATGCTAACCACCGAAAGCTGGAAGATAAATATCAGGTGAAAACCCTTTTAGCGGTTTATGCGAAAGCTATGGAATTTGTGTTGACCACTGAAAGAACAGGTTTTCGGCAGTTAAAAAAGGTTTTTTAAAAATTCGCTATCTGCCAAAAGCAGAAATTCACCACGGCGACGGGGTAAAGGTTTTGGCGGCTTAAGTAAGAAAGATAACGTTTAGTTAGCTACCAAAAGCCAGCTTTTCGGTGGCTAGTTGACAAAATCGTGGAGGATCTTAAACCACCGAAAGGCCAAAATAAGCAAATGGTTGGGAACTGTCACATCCAACCCCGTTAGCAAGACAAAATATATTTTTAGAGCATGATTACCCACCAAAAAGATCTACATCCATGTGACTGCGTGGGAAATGAGTGAAAAGGGTCATTATGCAAATAGCACAAACTTATCTGACTGCCAACCTCCAGTTTTCCTCCACATGTCCCAAAGATCATCAAATAGCCATTGAATGCTCTGGCTGAAGCAGGTTACGGTGATATGGGAAAAGAGATCTCAAGGATCGAGCTGCTGTCATCATTTTAGTGACCTTATCTTCCATAAAAGACAGAAAACCCTCATAATCAGTGCCTTGGGACTCCATCGTATTTCATTGTCAAAATTAGCATTCTTCTCACCAGAAAAACAAGCTCTAAAGGAGCAGCTTGATGAAGCCACTGTATACAAAGTCTAAAAGTTGTTTTGTAGGTACTCAAGAGATACGCCCATCAGGATGAAGAAGAGTGGACCGGATCTCAGGTAGGATCTAGGTGATGTCAGTTATTTAGAGGCCCATCCAGAGTTTTGCAGACTATTCCAGGAGGTAGGCTGCTACAAATTCTGTGAAAAAATATAGGGTTTCCATCAGCAGGTGGCTGAAGCTTTTGCCCTGTCATTTGATGGTTCAAAAGCAGTCATAGGAAGGGAGGAATTTCTCATAGATGAAGCACTAATCTCAAATGTGACTGAACTCCCTTGCACAGGAGAGAAGTGGTTCAAGACCACCATACCCAAATATGTGGAATTCAGATCATATCTCAATCCTGAGCATAGGGGAATAACATGGAAGAAGAGTGTGCCATCATCATGGCTGGAAGAGAACTGGAAACAAATGCTAAAGGCCATTGTGGTCTATTTAACTTGTGAAGGGAGATACAATAAAGCAATGATCTATCATTTCAAACTCATGAAAGACTTCACAGTTAAAAACCCTCTTAATCTGCCTTTTTATTTACATAGGAGTCTAGGGAAGACGGCACATCAAGTGAAAGCCCAACCATCCAATATTTCTAGCAGGTTGTGCCACCATGGTCTTATCCAGCTATTGGTCCAGGAGTTGTTGAAGAGAAGAAACATTGCTTGGCCTTATTTTTCGTTCTAGAATGGCTTTGAGACAGGCCTTCAACCAAAGGAGAAAGGGAAGTCTCCTGCCAATAAATCCAGCACTCCAAGGAGTGGGAGAAGAAGGAGGAGGGCCATTTCTCCAGCTACAGCAACAGAACAACCTCCCTCCTCCTCCAAGACGAAGAAGGCAAAAAGGAATTTGGATTTCAGTGAGAAAGGTCAGGAGGCAGAAGCACACCAGGAGAATGTCTTAAACCTACCCTATTCAAATTTTGAGGAAGAACAAAGAGAGGATACATCCCTAGCTCTACAAATTATTCTATTCACTGAAGCATTTCCATCCCCCACACAATAGGAACAAGAGGAACCAGCAGAAAGGCCTTCCTCCATCAAACCTAGAAGTCAAAAGATCAATCTGCTACTGAGGTAGGTTTATGAAATGGAGGTCTTGGAAAGAGAGCTAAAGAAAAATAATGAGACATTAACTAGGAGAAATAAGTTATTGCACAAGTCCTACTTGGAGCAGAGGGAAAGATACATCTTCTTGAAAAGGTTGAATAAAAGATACCTAAGGGAAAATACCAGGTCATATAGGATGGTGAGGCTCCAAAGGCTGTAGCTAAAAGAATCCAAAGCAAATCCTAGCAGACACCTTGCCTTATCAACCCTAGTTGAAGCAGCCATTAGTCTCCAACCTCCTGAAACCAGCCAAGGCGCTGTTAACACCCCTAGCATGAAGGCTGCAGAAGAGAAAAGTTGAGCCAACATGTATGAGAAGACACTTTTGATAAAAACCTAATAATTTTGGTAAAACAGGGCTTTCAGTGCCTTAGGCGGATGATGGAACAGTCCATTAGCCACCAAAAGTGCCACTTTCGGCAGATAACGAGTCTGATAGACTGGCCGCTTAACCACCGAAAGTGGACAGAGGCGTAAAGGCAATTTTTGGGCACACAGGATCATTTTTTGGCAACTACAGATGGCTCACAGATGTAAGTTAAAGATAAAAGGTCATGACAGAAGTATCACAAAGGGTCTGTTTAGATCTATTATGACAAAACAGCGCCATAAAGTCATCAACCCTAGCTATCAAGGAGAAATCATTGGGTTAACTGAGAATGGACCAGCAGCAGTGATCATCAACAAATACTGATATTGTTTTAATATTCAGTCAGTTAACTAAATCTTCATTGTAGTTAGACAAGTAGTTAGGTAGGGTTTCAAACCCTAATTTGGAAAAACTGTCACTTTTGAGTATTTTTGTAAAAATAGATCCAAGTTTCAGGATTTATACTTTTTGTAAAAAGGCTATAAAGCCTAACATCGATTTTATAATCAGGGTTCAAATTCGAGGATTTATAAGCCTATAATGCTTTCATCTTCTCATTTTTACTCTTCATGAATATAAGCTCTTTTGTTATTATCTGTTCAGCCATCATCACTTTCTTTACTGTACTTATGCCTGAATGTGTATTTAGGTCATTTTTAGATTGATTAATAGCCGATAGTTGTCATCATATTGGTTTGTTAGTGCAATTTGATTTATAAGTGCCATCCTTATCATGATTTAGCCATTTATATGCATATGTTTTGTATGTAAGTCTACCAACCTGATGAGTTCTTCATCCCTGCACCTAATTGTCAACTTCTGAGCAATTGTAACTAAAAGCCTTGTAAATGAGTGATTTTTATGCATGTCTTGAGAGTGGAAAGGTTATATAGGTCAACTGACTTGATCCATATCAAAAAACCCTAAAAACATTGTAAGTTACTAGGCATCCTCGAGCTACAACCTAGAGGATTTTCCTGGAGTGATAACATATTGCATTCCTTTCTTATTGTGTGGAAACGAGATCTGTGCTATAGTTTTGATCCTTTCTAGGTCTATTGAGATCCCTTTCTTAGAAATTATATGACCCAAAATCTTTCCTTCCAACACAGCAAACACACATTTCTTTAGATTTAGAAAGATACTGTATTTTCGACAGCGTTGGAAAATTTGCTTTAAATGACACATGTGTTCTTCTCTTTTCTTGGAATAAACTGTAACATCGTCCAAATATACTACTACACTTCGTCCAATTAGCCCGCTGAAAGCTATATCCATGGCCCTCTGGAAAGTTGCTCCAGCATTGATAAGTCCAAAGGGAATCCTCCTATATGCAATAGTCCCCCACTTAGTTCTGAATGTAGTCTTTAATCTGTATTCTTCGGCTACCAATACTTGGTTGTAGCCTGAGAAACCATCTAGCATAGAAAATAATTCCGAGCCTGAGACCATCTGCAATATTTGTTCCATGGGTGGGACTGGGTAGTTATCTTTATCGGAGGCATGATTCAGGTTTCTAAAATCTACACAAAGTATAATATATCCTAACTTTTTCCTCACTGGTACTAAGTTCAAAACCTGTTCTGAATTTCTAACTTTAAAGATGATTCTTTCATCAAGCAGTTTCTTCACTTCACCTTGGATCAAAGGTTCCAGCTTCGAGTGCATTTTTATTAAAGGCTGCTAATATGGATTGACCCCTGCTTTGATTAGAACAACATGTTGTATAATTCAAGTGTCATATGACTTGAGATCTTCATATGTCCAGGAAAAAATGTCTTTGTACTGCTTAAAGAATTTTATGAATTTTTCCTTTCTCCAGGTGAGAAGCACTTTCCCAAGTTTACGTATTTAGGAGCAGTTTCTGATCCCAAATTAACCAGCTCAAATTGCATAGATGAGTTGTTCATTTTAACATTAGTTGGCTTTCTAAAATTGTTATTCAAATCAAATATTCCTTCCAATGTTCTAACACCTTTAGGTATAAATTTTTCGCTTCGAAGGTTCTCTTGATGTTCTTCTTCATTAATTACTGCTCCCTTGAAATTCTCATCATTTGTCAAAAATTATAGGATCTGCGGGTCGTCATCGAACACTCTTAGATTCGTGATATTATCCGGTATAGCAGGCCTGAAAAGTAATTCAACAGAACATCGATTATTAGTTGGAACAAGCCTGGCGGCTGACGTAGCTAATAATTCAGCCGCTGCATTTTTCAGCCTAGGACTCGAAATTATATTAAATGCATCGAAATTTACTAGCAAATCCCAGACTTCGCATTGGTAACTTTTTAGATGTGGGGATAAACAATGGATGGTATTTCAGACTTGTTTGACAATAATTTTAGAATCTCCATAGACTTTTAAATTCTTAACCTTGAACTCAATTGCCTTTTTTAATCCTTGTATTAATGCTTCGTATCTAGCTGTATTATTTGTGCATTCAAATGCTAATCTACATGAAAGAAAATGTTTTTTTTTTCTAGGTCCATCAGGATACAGCCAGCTCCTAATCCTTCCTATGTTTTTGAACCGTCAAAATATAGTACCCAAAACTTATCAGATAAATCTACTAAGCTATTGCTACTTTCTAACTCTGAAACTAGACTAACTATGTTACAGTCAACATTATCAGCCTGTGAAAACCGAAGGAGATCGGGTCTTGTATCTGATCTATTATCGGCTTCTTTAGCTTGGTAATTTCCTGGTTCTAGCTCAATGATGTAATTTCCCAGCACAGGGTGCGAAAAATTTACTAGCTCATTCTTCCCTTCTAATCGATTCACATTGTGTCTCATATGTGGCTCTCTCATCACTTTAATCTGATTTTGACATCCTTGATAGGGTAACCATAAGTGAGACCAATCAGTTGCAAAATATCCATCTAGTTTCGTAGACCAGTCTCGGCTCAATATTAATCCATAAGCTTCAGGTATGTCAACCACCATGATGTCTATGAACTGACACACTCTCTCATCTGCAGATAAACGTATCAGGACATATTCCATTTCTCCTACCACTTTCACAATCGTTATGTCCAAGTGTATTATATTTCCATCAGATGGATTGGGTTGGTCATTTATCCTTTTGCACACTGAAAAAGGCATAACATTAGCAGATTCTCCTGAATCAACCATACAGTTGTGCACATTATGATTGAAAATTTTGAATGTACGCAGAAAAGGTAAAGTTCTGGATTTAGACTTTCCACCAATACTAGCTTCACTGATTTCTTCTTTCGACTGAATGTTTTCTTAGGGTTTACTGGTTGGTGGGTTTAATGCTTCCAAAATTTTCTTCTTTTGCTGGGGTAAACTACACATCTCAAACAAAGAAATATTAGCTTTGGTCTTCTTGATGTCTTCTATTATATCGTACCCTATCTCACAGTCTGTTGAGTTTTTCTTCACACCTTCTACTTTTCTTTAAGTGTCCTTTACGGGCTTACTAACAGCTAGACTATTTTGCCTGGTTATGACCAAATCCGGTATGAGTTGGGCCTGAGTGGTATTTTTGACTTTCTTCAAGTTTTCCTTAATTCTTTTAATCTTGGGCAGTAGTGTGTTATCTTCAATTATTGGACCCTTGCCCCTGGTTGTGACATTAACATCTGACAATTGTATCTCTTCATTAGGTTCTTCTTCTTCCAAACCAAGCATAGGTGCACAATCCCATGATACCATCATAGTTTCTTCCGGTGCCTCCTCTGATCCATGCATTTTTTCTTCCTCGTCCACAGGCTCAGTTAACTTAGAATCAAGTAACTGATTCATAACTAAAGTCATATAATTAATCCACTATGGGAAATTTTTCTTAGAGTGAGGCTGCTAATGGAAAGTGCAGAAGTTATCCATCCCAACTTCAGTGAGATTAATGACAGAAGGACTATTTGTAGGAGGTTGAGAGGGACCACTTTCGTCTTTTCTCTTATTATAGGTCTTGAATTGCTTCTTGGCTTCCCTCTCCTTTTCCATATCAACAATCTTATTAGATAACTTTTGGACCATCTTGGCTACTCCCTCCAATTTATGTGATCTTTCTTCCTTGGGTCTGGTTAATAACAAAGGCTTCTTATTATTGAAGGTCTTTGCTTCTATCTCCACCAGATACTTGTTTATGCTTTCTATCTCATCCTCTATCTTCTCAAACTCTTCATATGTTGTAGAAAATGTGGCTTTAACTGATCTTTTAGCAAACATGGCCATTTCAGGACCAAGCTCTGATGTGTAATATTCGATTAAAGTTTCCTCAGTGGGTCTTATGGATGCATTGAAATTTTTTAAGTGAGCAACAAACCTATGGGTAAAGTCCTGCACCTTTTCTTGATTTTCCTTCTTTAGAGATAACGGCTCTTCACCAAAGCAGCAGTAGTTCTTAGGCTACAGAACTTTCTTTTAAACATTCTTTCAAAAGTGTCACAATCAGTGATTGAATTGGCTGGTAAGACAAAATACCATGATGATGCTTTTCCTTTGAGAGTATGAGAGAAAATTCTACAAACCACATCCTCATGTTCAACTGCCAATGCCTCTAAAACCAGGAAAAAACTCTGTAGATCATCGTCCACAGATGTGCCTTCCCCCGGGCCAAATCTAGGCAACGCTTTTTCATAACTCTGTGGCAAAGCATGCACTGGAGGAGCTAAGTTTAATGGTGTTCTAACCCTCCAAGCTGGTGCAAGTGGATTGGCCTGATTTGCATTAGGGTTAGGAGGTACATTTTCGGCCATGATCGGTTTAGGAGATTGAGGTGGAGATTGGAAAGGAGTTCGAACAAGCGAATCAAGTCCCAACTGGTCAAGGGGTTGATCAATCTCTTGCAAGGTTAAATCTACCAACTCTTCAAAATCTCCGACCAGCAGAGAATCCTCTAGGTAAGGGTGTTCTTTCTTGTGAACTCCTCTTCTAGGTAGGGAAGGAATATTTGGCAATCCTCCTAGCTTCTTTGCATACGATCTTGTGATTCTTCTCAAATGATCTACTACTTCATTAGAAACGGGATAGAGATACTATGTATCATCTGAATCAGGTTTAACTTTTCCTTCAGGGCTTGATCTCTTGGGAAAATTAGTTTCAAAACTATTACCGGTAGAATGTTCTCGAGGAAACGAATTTCCTCGACCATCCATGCACTGGTGGCCCTCTTTCTAGCCCCAAAACTGTTGAGGCCTGGAAAATCCTAGGTATTGACAGTAGGGATTCTCCCCAATAATCGTTCCCAATCAGCTCATTTATTGTTTGGTATGGGGAATCCGTCTGGTCTACGGTCTGACTACCGTAGAGTTAAGTAACTGTTTATATTTTTTTTACCAGTTGTGGCCTGGTCCACCATTTATGTATATTTTTTTTTATGTTTTAAAATGATATGCAAGTTCCTAAATTTAAATGCAGCTTGATTAGGAAGCAAAGGGTTCACAATGTGATGCATAGGTTCTTACCTCCCGTGTTATATACTTTGTTCCTAAATCATAGAAAGCAAATAATAGCTAAGATAAACCTATCTAATACTAACTGACCTATCCCTAGGGAGAAAATTATTATTTATGTGAGTAATGTACTATAAAATATGCATAAAGAATATTACAGGTAGCTGAAATAATTCAAAACACATGACTACAATAGAAAGGTAAACAGAGAGATAGCTCAATGTTGATTAAAACATTCATTACTCAATTTGTTGCATAAGCTTCATCAAATAACAGGAAATCATTCATAACATAGGAGTAATTCACATGTCAGAACGATCTCACAGGTTCGTAGAGTAGGCTGAAACAGAAATAATTCTACATTCAACCATCCACACAACATGCATGTGAAACTTGAACAGCTCCTTCTCCAACAGAAAAAATAAATAAATAATAAATAAATAAAATAAAAAATCAGTCTTTCTTTATTATAAAAATAAATAGTTCTTCTTACACAAATCCTTTCACATAAAAGAGCATGAAAAAGTGCTTCTCTATTCGACTTCATCTATACTTATACATCTCCATAAAACTCTTGGACTTCCTGTCCCTTGGGCTCCCTTTACATTCGGTTACACAAAAATTTGTCTTTTAGTGTATTCACAAGTTAAAAGATAAATAAAAAAATTATTACAAATATATTCCCATGTGTACAAAAGACAAAACACCTTAAATGGGCCCACTCAATCCAGCTATGAGTTTCTTCCCAGCCTTAGCATCGGATGCAATTATTTCAAACTAAGCTGGCGCCAAGAACCTGACCGTGACTTCATGCTTGGCAACTTGAGCCTTTATGTCATCCATCCTAGATGGGAGTACTTGAAATTGATTCTCTAGAAGGCAGTTACTAACTGCAGCTTGAGCAATCACATTCTTAAGCACCCTTTCATCTAAGTTCTTTATCGATTGTATGTTCAGCTCATCTTCTTGACACCTAGCATGTAAATGCTGCAAATATTCTTCATGAGGTGGAAGATCATCCATCCGCCTCTTAGATGATGTCTGACATCTGTTATAGGTGGCAAGCACTTTCTTAGAGAACTCCCTGCATTTATCCACTGTCTTTTGGATTGCCTCTATTAACTTTTCAGCATCTCTATTGCTGAAACCTATCAGCTTATACTCAAGCTGTAGTCTTTCTGGAGCTTTGATTGGTGTGTTTTCTGGCTGCTCCTGAGTTGTTTCCAACCATGCTAATCTTCCTTGAATAACTTATACAATGTACTGACTTGTTTCTTTCAATTCTGCAGCTGTGTTTGAAATTTCCTGCAGTTTATCTTCTATTTGTTTGAATTTGAGAACTTCTTCTGCGATATGTACCTGCATTTGATGAATCTTATTCCTGAGAAAGAGTGCCTGCTTTGTCAGAGATGCCACATATGCCTTTTGTTCCTTTTCTTTCTTTAATAACACATCCAAGGCACTGTTTCGAGCTTCTAGTCCTACTACTTGGGCTTCATATTGCTCTGCCTTGCAATCATCTACAGACTTTTGTGCTTCGAGCTCTGCAATTTTATTTTCCAAATCCCCTTTTTCCTTAATAAGGTTCAGGTTGGACTGCTTCAAAGTGTCTCGTTCTTCTCCCAGAATTTGGTAATCTTGCTGCAATTTTTCCTAGTCTGAGAGAGTATCTTCATACTTTCTCTTGGATTCTCTGTACACTCTTTCTTCTTTCCTCAACACAGCTTTCATATTGGCCATTTTACCCTTGAACTGCTCAAGGGTCTTTGTGAATTTGTCAATATTGTGATCATTTGCATATGCATTTTCAATGCCCAAGGAGGCCATTTGCTTCAGATTTTATTCAACATTTTTCACAACTATTCTCTCTGTGACTGTGGTGACCAGGGGTTGATCTCCCATTTTCAAAGTCTTCTCTGTTCTCCAAACTATTGACTTAGTTTTGGAATCGAACTGTACATCCTCTTGACATGCCACATCATACTGTTTGGATGGGGTAAATGGTACTAATCCCATTTCAACTATGGGAAGATGGCCTCCTGTAAGTATGGTTCCTGAATTGGATGGGGGGTCTTCTAGGTTATCTCGGGCAGGCCTCTGTTCTTGGTCTTCACCACCTAGATCTTGTTCATTTTTCTTGCTTTGTTCTTCCATGCAATCTTCTGGTTCTTGTACTTCTTGTCCCGGATTCAAATCTTCTTGAGCTATGGTTGTTTCTAGCTCAACAATATTACCTTGGATGGCTTCCTCTTTCTTTCTCTTTTCTTTCCTAGTAGCTTCTTCTTCTTCTCGCCACTTTTCCTCAGCTAAGAGCTTTCTAGCCCCTTTTGCCATTCTTCGGGCAGTCTCTTCTTTTTCTTTCTTAGCAGCTTCCTCTTCTTGACTCTTTGACACTGGATTGTTGCTTCCACTGCTTTTATCCCCAACTACTATGGCCTTCAGTTTCAATTTCTTATTCATGGTGATCAACCTATAAATGTTCCTATACTTCTCTTCTTCTTTGTCTACGAAATCAATATACTCAAAATTTACTTTTAGTGTTGCCTTATAGGCAGCAACCTTTCCTTAAGAGTCATTCTCATGAAAAATCCTTTTCCCCAAAATGGAAATTTTCAAGCTCCTTAACAAA
The DNA here is from genome assembly GCA_001517045.1 of Pseudotsuga menziesii. Taxonomy (NCBI): domain Eukaryota; kingdom Viridiplantae; phylum Streptophyta; class Pinopsida; order Pinales; family Pinaceae; genus Pseudotsuga; species Pseudotsuga menziesii. The sequence continues at coordinate 534,387 of LPNX010731805.1, read as the reverse complement.
TTCAGGGGCATTCTTGACCTTGGTAAACTTTTAACTACCCACATAGAAGGGTAAGGATGGGAAAATAGCCTTCTTCAAATCAAACAGGTGGCTTCCGAATCCATTCAGAAAGAGTTTTCTAACAGATTCTTTGTGGACTATATAACCTGTCGCATATTTTGGTAGAAATAAGAGAGCTTTTGTTCCCCCATACATATTTAAATACGTGCCTTCTTCTGAGAAAACGTAATCCCCATATTCTTTAATAGACTCCAAGGCTCCTTCAGATAAGCACGGGAATTCTTCCAGAAAGATCAACTTGTATAAGGGCATCAAGAACTCCTCACATATCACCTAATAATGATTATGATACCTATGAGACCCCAACATCTCGCAGGATGTATATATGGGGGCGTTCCCTCCCTTCCATGTACACTTTAATCCTTCAAACTGATGACTGTAGAGTATGCAGTCTACTAAAAAGGAAGGCATGTAAAATTCAGATTTGCTAAGGTGCAGACCTTCTTGGGTTGCCTTGATAGTGGTGGACAAATTCTTGGCTATAATGTCGGCCCAGTTGAAAATTGTTCCTTTCATAGCTATGTGGTATATCAGTGCAATCCACCCAAATTTGTAGCACCTCCCATTGGCTCTACCATAAATTTTGTTCAACAACAACACTATTAATCTGTATGGGGTCTTTAGGTGAGTTGTTTTGTATTCTCCCGACTACTTGTTTCTAAACGTTTTCTCGACAATCATCATCATCTTAGCCTTGTCAATGTAATCAAACTTCAAGCCCTTCACCCATTATGTTGTCAAGCTAACTTCCTTTTCAAGCAGGATGTAAGCTGCTGCTACAAATGTCGGTGTAAAGGATGCAAATCCTTTGTTCTCTACATCATTCATCAACATCCCTGTTGGGTCTACCCTCGACAGAATCCATCCAATGACTTCTACACAAGGGAAAATTTCAGGTCTTGTGGTCACCTTGGTTATCCCGGATCTCAGCACATTATCATACAGGGCCAGGTCTTCTAACCCTGCTTCTGGGACCTTCTTTTCTATTAGCCAGTGATGAATCTAACCCCATATGAACTCGGGCTTAGCTCTAGTTATCGCCTTGGTATCCTCATAAATAATTTCTATCCTCGGTGCAGGTTCAACTTCTGCAACCTCAGCGTCTGAATCATAGTCAACAATATTAGCTTTCTTCTTCCCTTTCTTCTTCATATTATCCGATGCAAACATTGACTGCAAAAAAAACCAGAACAAGTCTTAGCATTTATATCATAATAATAAGAAAAAAACACATTGATTGTGAAAACTCCTCAGCCTAATTATCAGCATTTTTGTTACCCTTATATCCTCAGCCATTGAGGTCAAAACCAATGATGCAGGCCTGAGAAACAGAAACAAAAGCCAATAGGCTCTGTCTAAGGTGAACCTCAGCCTCTGCCCCCCTTGGAAAAGGACCTAACCACCGCGAGCACTTCGACGCACAGACTCCACAAGGTCATGGCCGAAAAATCACTCTTCGACGCACAGAGCAACGATGCCCTAGATTCATATTTCCATGCTTGACATCCCGCGGCCCAAAAATGCAATGCTTAAACCTACGCTGTTTTCTTGAGACTGGAGACTAATGGAACCTAAAAACGCCCAAAGGCAAGCATTCCACCTACTCCATGCCGATGAGAAACTCGGGCACGCAAATAAACTTCAAAACCTAGCAAACTGCAGGAAACTCCTATGGTCAAACTGGTGAGGCTATGGTGGCGAGAGCAAGCTCTAACCCTAAAAGGAGTCGGAGAACTTTAAATGAAAGGGACAAAATACGCCTTTTTTCTAAAGCCCATGATCAAACCTACTTAGCCTTTCACGGGAGAACCACCAACGACAGCTACCTAAACAAAAAAATTGTCAAAACCGACATAAAATAGGTTCAAAACCTATCTAGTAGTGAACGCACAGTCGGGTGTACTTAGTGAGGATGTGCCACGTCAGATCCGCAAGTTAACTCCACCAATCGTACGAGCTCTACGACAGGGTAAAATTGCCACAAGACTTCCAATCCTCTCACCATAAAAACTAATGGTTAAAACAACGATCCCCGAGTAGAAATAGACACTACCTGCGAAAAACCTTTAATCGTAGTGGGTAAGCTATTGAATTTGCACGTGCGCATTAAAATGCCATTAGCGTCCAACCTATCACAGTGGCCTCTAGAAACTAAGTCCTTATGCACAGGGTCCCAACAACGGCGGCTTGATACTTCCTAATACAGCCACAACACAAGCTTAAACTCGAAACGCGCCCAACTTACGATGTGGCTCGGTGGTCAAAAGGTAACGGGAAACAAATCAAGAAGGACGTCATCGTAGTAGCTCAACCATAAAAATCCTTCCGTCATTGCGGCAGAGTGACAAAAATATTCCCGGCGAAGCAGGAACAACAAATCGGCAGGAGCTCCGATCTTAAAAATGATATCTCACCTATTGTTGCGGCTCGAAGAGAAAATTTCACCCACCGTTGCAGCCAGTCTTTCAATAAAAATAAGTGGAAAGCCAAGGAATAGACTAGCCACCGCAGCGGTTCCATAACTAACAACCATCCGCCGTTGCGACCAAAAAGATTGAAAACCTTTCCGAATAACGAATCAAAAATCACCCGCCGTAGCGGAAAAAAAATTCATCCGAAATAACAATGCATCCGCTGTTGCGGCTCAAAGTCAAAAAAAATCCCGCCGTAGCGGCTTGAAATCCAAGAACCCTCCGTTGTAGCAGGATGAAAAGAAATCGGAAACTTTTCCGATATGCAAACTATAAATCATCTATTGTAGCGGCTTTCAAATGAAAAGCTACCCGTCGTAGCGGCTCACAACATGGGAAACCATCTGCCGTGGCAGATCAAAAGTACATTTTCTGCCTTGATAAACTCAAAGTTTTTTAGACTTTTCCTCATGATAAACAAACAAAAATGCTGGATATCAACATCAAAAAATGCGTAAGAGGCAAACTAAATTCTTTAAAAGGGGGGTCCTAAAAAATGTAAAAAAAAATTGGGATAGTTGCAGCAGCAACACCGTGCCAATAAGTACTAGAGGATTTTAGTACCCTAGAGGACAACAACTATGTCTCCGATGTAAGTGGCAAATGGGTGTTGTTTGGATGCCTATCCCCAGTGTCCTAACTTAACTACAAGATTGTTTTGGTCCTCAAATGAGGTTACAATGTTGGTTGAGTTAAATTAAATTTTAAGCTCATCTTGGGGTCATGAACCAAGTGTTTTACTTTAGGGTGTGATATGTGTGCACAAGTGATGTGTGATGTTTAAACCCCAACGATCTCACTGTCGAGACGCAAATGCAGAAAAATAAATAACAGAAAATGACAGTAAATATTTTTCAAAACAACTAATTCTTCCATAAAACAAAATGTACACAAGTAAATGAGCACATAAGGAACTTAACAGGTTGTATTAGGGTCTCAAATACCAAGCTCGACTAAGGGGGCTCACATACAAGGGAAATAGGACTACAAAACAAACCAAGGAGTTGTAGGCAATCAGATCTAGAAAGAAATAGTTAGGGAAGGGATAGAACACATACAGGGGGTCTGGAAAAGGGTCTCAAACACCACAAAGGACTGGAAAAATTGCAGGTTGCACTTGTCAGCAGAACAGGTGCAGTAAGGGTCGCAGAGAACTGTAAAATTATTGTGATCGAGACATAAAATCAATATAAATACTTAGGTCACATAAAATAGGGGTTTCTGTGAGATAGGTCGCACAAAACTAGGTCACAGTAGCGACCGGGATCACTCCGAAAGCCTGGACAAGTGCGATATGGAGTTTTGTTCGAAGTCGTACTTATCGGGGCACAAGGCACGACCTAGGTCACGCTTATATGGAAAAAAGGTACAATCTGACCGTAACTGGGGGTTTTTAAAGAAAAATTGTAGTCTTGGTTCGGGGTCAGGCAGTGTGACAATATTGGTTCATATATGCCGCAGGGGGGTCAGATATGTGACGGCTGAATGAACCCAGGTAGAACAAACCATCAAAAACACCTGCAAAAACAGAGATCCAAGGGGATCGAGACAGTGGAGTCGACAAAACTATAGTGGGGATTTCTCCCCAACTACGTGCAAAAGCACCTACCCTAGATCAGTCGAATCTAAGGGTAGAGTTCATGGTGCAAGGGATTTCTCAACCTCGACTTACAATAAATAGTAATAACAATTCAATATTTTTAACTAACTAATGGAATAAAAATAACATAAAGAAATATCTTTAACTTGGGCCATTGCAGTCATTTGAGGAAATGGTTTGTAGGCTCCCATGTTCCTGATCAGCATTTGTCTCCAACAAGGGGTTGTCACCAGAAAAGGGATTAAGGGTTACACAGAGAGAACTCAACGTGCAACATGGGATAGTGTGGAGAAAGGATATGATGGACAAAAAGTTCCAGAAAATGTAAGGAATGTCAAAAAGTTGGGAATGTAATGTTTGTGGGGAGACATTCACAATGTATTTATAGGATGATCCAAGGCTTTCTGACTCGGGGTAATGACCCATGTTATTTTATTGTGAATGGTATTTGTCCATGGTTTTTGACCCATTCTCATTTTTAGGGTTTTTTTTCCTTTTTGGAGAGAGTGGAGTTATGTGACAATCAATTCTCAACTTCCCCGTATTTATGGGGGAAAGAATAATAATGTTTTGGACCAATTTTGGTGACATTTAATTGTGAAGGTCAAAATGAAGGGAATAATGGTGGGAATATGATGTATAATTATGGTTTGGAACATAGAGAGCTATGTGAACAATTTTTGGTGTTAACAACATGTAACTCATCAAATCATGGACAAGCATAGTGGAGTGAGGTGCAATAGGATTGGATGATTCAACCCCTTCCTTATGGGGAGGTTGTTTCGTCTATGGGTATCCCAAAGATGGTGAAGGAAAGATGTCATCAATATGATGAGTGGTTGTGTTGTAACATGTGTTACAACTCATTATATTGTGTTTTTAGGTGGGAAACTTTATGGGAGAAATATCCTCAAATTTTAGCCATAGGGGGAAGTGATCCAAAAAAATGGTTATCGAAGAATGGTACCAATGCAATCACATCGACGCAAGGATTCTATTGAGATGGGTATGAATAATCGTCTAGATATGTGATTCCATAGAAAGGGTTATGGGAGAGTGTTACCAATGCGATCATCCCAACACAGGGATTCTATTGAGATAGGTCTAAAATAAGGGTGTGGGAAATACTTGGAACTTTTTTTTTGCTATTGGCGGCAAGGAAAATTTTACGGGTGAAATTTAGCTCATGGGCTAATTTTCGAGGTTTTTTTCTTAAAATAATCACCATTTTCCATTTTTTTCCAATATGATTTTCCCAAATTCCATAGGTTTTTAAATATTTTACTCTAAAATTCACCCAAATTGTCTAACAACTATGTAAAACCCTTAGAAATTTGAATATTTTAAAAAAAAAATATCGCCAATGTTAGAATAATCAACCCATAGTATTTACCCACTTAGACATTATTTCATTTATTTTGTCTTATTTGCCTAGTCCATGAGTCCCACCATGTGCAAGTTGTCAATTGCCTATCCATAGAGGTCAAACTTGCCATTATTGACTCATGGAGCGCTTTGGAAAGTCCTGGGAATCAAATCTGCTTTATTCCTGGCCTCCTAGGCGCCCTTCTGCTTTTTCTGCTTTGTTGACTGCTTTTCCAGTTTTTAAAGCACATAAGGAAAGCTAGACTAGGTGAGGTGAACTTGTTTTATTCCCCTTTCATCCTCCACTCTTTCCTCCATGCAAAAGCATGTATGAGCTGCCATTTGACCACTCTTTAGCTTGCCCATGCGCCCTTGCTAATTCGTGGGGTCCTTGATAGATTTGGGATCAGCTTTTTACACCTATGGGGGATTTGCCTATTTTGGGTAAGCCTGATTTATGCTAGATTTGGATGCTTCCTCATGCATTCGATTTGCTCATGTATTCTATATATTCAGCAGCCTATGTTATTACAGGGTTGGCTATTGTACACTCAGTTAATATAATTTTGTGTTACAGCTCCATATTCAGTCTCCATTGTTGATAATTTGCATGATCAATTGTTAATTGCTGTGAGTGAAATTAATCTACTGCAGGCCTGAATTTCTACAGCCAAGCATTTTATGGTTGGAAATTTGATAATTAGTAAGAATCGCCAAGGTTTCTACCCTTTAAGAAAATTATGGATCCTTAAAATTTTCCCTAAATTTGGTAGAGTTGTACTCCTTCCCAAATGTTACTAAACAAATAGAATTATCAAATTCTTAACACTCCAATTTATGTAGGAATTTCATGGATGGGTCACAAAGGGGTGGGATCTCTACAAACCTAAGGACAAGGGAATGCCAAGTTTTATGACTATGTGTTATAATTGCAGGGTCCAACAGTCATACATAGCCCAATATTTGAGGGCACTAACTAAGGAGGATCAATTAAGCCCTTAGTCGTACTACCCAGCTACCTAGTTACTAGAGCGTAATCTTCCCAAATGTTGTGCTTGGTGCCATTATAGAAGTAATATGGTCGACTAGATTATCTAAAGTCGGTTTCAAGTTACCTATAGGACTTCTTATATACCCAAGGGTACATGGAAGTGAAATTCCATATATAGATGTTGTTTGATGTGGTATTACTTGAAGAGGTAATAATGGGGCTTACAAGGGTGTTCAACTAGGTGAAACCTCTTATATTTATGATGTGTAGTATTCCCTAGCCAGATATTTACTTATTGAAAGACAAATCATTGTGTTATTTATAGATGTTGGAATACATATTTATCCTTGAAAGATTATCTAAAATTTGAGGCTTATGAAAGTGCTTTGATACCAAATGTTATGTACCTTAATAGCGGAATAGGGAATTCAAATCAAAAATAACATAGTTAAGCATGATTTTAGAATGGAAATGACATAATTACCACTAATAGACAATTGTAGATAACCAAATGCCACAATAGCAATACTTTTATTGATGAAAGAAATGTTCACTTTCCTCTTTGAGGGGAAAACCTCCATGAGCAAAGCTCCAGCTACAATATACTTCACAATACATAGTATTACATTGGTCCTACTCCTTTATATAGTTTCTAGTGAAGGAATTTTCTAGTAGGCAAAACCTTCTAGTTATCCTTCTTACAATAGCTTCTATCTAACATCTTAGGAACTTTCTAGTAGGAAAAGCATTCTAGTAAGCCTTCATACAAATATTTATTTCACACTATATCTACTTCATGGCCCTTAATTAATATAAATCATCTCAATACCTAGAAACATATCTATCTCTTTAAGGGGGTTAGGGTAAGACCCAACCACTCTGAAAGACCATACAAATCCCACAAATTATTCCTCGTCTACAACTAATAATATGGGTGAATATGTCAAGATTCTCAATGCCATGTCTTTGGAAATATCTAAGGATCTGAAGAAAGATGAGAAGAAGTCCAATGCTACTAGTTTAAGGAATATTATTTTTGATGGAGCTCTATCCAAAAAAGGCTCCAGGGAAGGCGTTCTGTTAGTTTCTCTTTTGAGTACTTACCATCTTTTCTCCTTCAGGCTGGAATTTGAATGCACAAATAATGTGGTTGAGTATGAAGCAATGTTGTTAGGTCTTAACACTGCCAAGAAAATGGGAATTAAGATGCTAAAGATTATGGGTGATTCAAATTTGGTAATCAACTAGGTATAAACCAATGTCAATCTAAGCATGTAAGGGTGAGGTAGTACAAAAATCAAGTATGGGATCTATTTGATAAAAAAAATTGATGCCTTTAATTAGATTTATGTTCCACATGATGAAAATCATAGGGCAGATACTCTAGTTGTCTATGAATCAATATTCAAACCACCAACCATTGATAATTTGAAGTATTGTATTCATATCATGCATAAATCCTCAACACCATATAATATAAATCACTAACAAGTTCTTGAAAATAATGAGAAAATAAAAGGGTTCTTGCCTATGGTTGATGAAGTTGTTGGCTTGGAGATATATTCTCATCTAAGTGATAGTGACATGCCCGTTAATAATTTTTCCCTTGATTTAACTGATGAACAACTTATTGTATAGATCAAACTAACATTCTCCACAAGGGATCTCATGCCCCTGGAGATCATATCATTTGGTTTTAATGACATGTCGAGGAATCCTTTCATATAGCTCGAGATATCTACAATGGATGATGTCATCTTGGGAGCATAAGCTTAGCCAATAAAATTAAAGTTGTATAGGTCTTTAACACCCCAGGGAAGACAAAATTATTTCAAATATGCTCAAGGAGTTCAAGGATGTGTTTTCTTGGTGGTATAAAGATCTGAAATCTTAGGACACTTCAATATTCTAGCATAAAAATCCTCTCAAGCCCGATGTCAAGTCTTTTAACATAATAGAGATAAATCAATCCATTATTGGGACCCTTGATTTAGAGAGAACTCAAGAAGTTGTTGGATGCCAAAATAATTGTCCCTGATGAATATTTTGATTGGGATGTGAATCTAGTACTAATAAGAAATAAAAATGAGGAGGTTAGGGTGTGCACAGATTTTAGGAGACTAAATAAAGCATCATTGAAGGGCAATTTCCCACTCCCCAATATGGACCAAATAAGCAAAAGGTGGTTGAGTCGAAGAGCATCTCTATGTTAGATGTTTTCTTTGGATGCAATCAAGCATTGATGGTAGTAGATGATCCCATGGGGCACTTTCATGTATTTAAGGATGTCTTTTGGGATAATGAACACTAGGGATACCTTCTACATGATGATGAATTTTGTCTTCATTAATGTGCTTGATTCGAAAGATAAGGCCATCAAGCCTCTTCCCAAGAAAAGCTTGATTGAGTCATTTCAAATATAACATTTTGAAGTAAAACAACATGGATTTCTAGCCTATTCGAAGAAGCACTTCAAACTTAAGCATAATGGATATAAATCAAAGGGTCTGACTTTGAACAAAAAGGCCCCACTAGCCTATTTTGGATGAACCCTTAGAAATAAAAACAAGTAAAGGCCAGAATAGTCATCATTCAAACTTCACATTTCAAGCTTCATACAACCGCCTAATCTCAAGGAAAGGCATATAGGATTTGAATAGTACTCAAACTTCAGAGGCTCAAAATCTCATTTGGAGGGCCTTAGTAAATATTGACATTTTCCCTATGGCCATCACAATAAGCACAAAGGATTCAAACTGGATTTGTCCCCATTCATCCAGGTTCAATGCATCACATAATGCCAAAAGGAATAGCATAAATTTTAACACAAATACACTAAGTCAATTCAAATTATACAGGCACGTAGCCTATCAGTACAAACATTGTGCATACATAAAATTCAAATGCAAAAAAGTAATTCGAACCTAATAAGCTCTAAGGCACTTTCAATTTCATCAAGCAAACAATTAAGAAATTTAGCAACTATGCATGCAAACATCATACATTCTCAATGAATTTCATTCCAAATTCACACAATGACAAAATTCATAAAAGATATGGAACACGTATCTTTGAATAAGTTGGTCCAATGAAATTAGTTACTTGTGTATAATTTTCTACTCAATTGTAGACAAATCCTCTGTGGATTCCACCCTAAAGTCAAGTTATGAAGCCACCAAGGTAAATGAAATTGGCTAAGGACATACCAGTCTCTGACCTAACCCAATTTCTCTCAAGCTCGATGAACCAATTCACACAGAACTCTCTAGAGACCTTCTAGCCAGCTCAAACAGAATGCTCCATTCACTGCCCACACAACACAAGGAAGATAATTCCCTTCTCTACTCCACAATCCCTCAAGAATCTTCTTCACCCCAATGCTCCTAGTATTTGTAGGAAAAGTCCAATCTACTTGTCACATGCCCCAATTTTGTAAAATAATGTTATCTTATTTTTATTTGATTCCAAGACATTATGTTAAATTTAATGCTAAGTTGAAACTGATGACTCAGCAGAGTCAAAAGATATGGAATGTAATTCTGACTATTTTATTTTTAAATAAATAAAAGTGGAGACAACAGCTTGGGAGAGCTGTTAAAAAGAGTGTTACTAGTCAAGTTGGTGGAGGGAACTAGGTGGAGAGCAAAAAGACAAGTGGCAGCATCCTCAAACACTTCATATGTTGCAGGTGGCAACCTCCCTACATTTGGGGTCATGATCCCCCAAGAAAGTGGGATCAGAGCAGGTGGCTCAATTAATGACAACTAACCCAAAAAGACCTAGGCAATCTTAATAAAAGTGCCCAATGTAGAGAGTTGAGGCTGCTCATTCCAGGAGAAGAATCATTCAGGTGAATGCACTTCAAGGAATTCATTGGGAAAGGGAAATTTGAAGGAAGGTGTTTGAGGGGTAAACTGTAGGAAGTTGATCTAGTACAGCTTTGCAGCTGAAAGATCTTACTGCAGTATGCAGAGTTGGTATTGAGTCTCAGGACTAGTACTTTGTTGATTGCTCCACCTAGTTCCAGCCAAGGAGACCAAAACAGGCTCGGGGGTCCTAAGAAGTCATTGTTTGAGCGCTCTCTAGGAGTTGGTAGGGAGGAACAGCCTCCCATTGCTGTTGTCATCCAGCTTTAAAGACAGGTTCCATTATCTTTTAATTTCTGTGTTATAGTTTATATCTGTGTGTCAGCAATTAATGAATAATTATATGTTGTGTTGTGTTGAAATCTCTTAGTTGTTTCAAGGATGAATCTATACTGTGATGAAAGATAAATCCTGCCTGTGTTTTTCTCCATCTGGAGTAATCCAAATCGTACTCTAGCACAGGTAGTGTGTTTAAATAAATGAAGTATGATAGAAATATAAATGAATAGAATATTTATGCTTTCAGAGTATTGAAATAGTTCCTATCAGTAGATAGTTGTTTTCTAGAAAGTTTATTAATCTGTTTTGTAGAGATGTTGTCAAAACTAGACTGTGTGTTTAAAATATCATAAAAGGACAAGAATCTTTTATTTACTGACAGTAGTTTGTTAAGTATATAATTCATTTCCTACACAGTATCTACTTCTATAAACTGTACATTTGTATTGAAGTAGAAGAACTAGTATTATCAGTTGAAAGTTATTATTTATGTTAAGAAAAGATGTAAAAATAATACAAATAGCTTATCTTTTTCTTTTAGTGACAACTAATCCTCCTGCATCTATGTGAACTACAGTTAAGAATATGATAAATGTTACAGTATTCATTTCTTAGCTTTAATAGCTAAAGGACAGTAGTAACGTAGGTTTAAGTTAATATTATAAGAAACTATCCTTATACTTTCGCAAACAGTATAAATGTAAAGAATACTGACAGGTAAGAAAGTTCTTATATTCTTCCAGTAAGTCTACAGAAACAATTGTATTAAATAACACAAATATTACAGACTGCTCTCAATCGTAATTATTATACAGATCAAAACCAACATAAACTTAAGAATAGATATTATACATAGATAATAAAATTATAAATACAAATAAGATTATTAATATCATTAAACAGTGATGTTTATAAACTATTAATTTATAAAAATAAACTAAAGAAAACAGTGTAACCGTAATTAAATTACAAGATAATAACACAGGAAATAATACTCTATCAAAGTTAAAAGGGAATAAACCCTAGCTCATATTCTGAGCGTAAATATAAGTATTTTAAATACTATAGTAACTTAGGTTACACATAGGGTAGTTCTTTTAAAACTATTACATTACAACTATCAATATTAACCAAATTTACATCAAATATGTAACCATCATTAACCAGTCTAATAATCTACTCACAGTCCTTTAAGGACAATAGAATAAAATAGAAAAATAGTGTAATTATTATCACAAGATTAGTATAATTCAAACAAGGGTTTTTACAAGTCAAACCCTAGCCCATGACTTCCATCAAACAACCTTAAAATTTAAATTATAAAACCCTTACAAAGTACTCAATTGAGTTAAAACTTCATTATTTTTCGAGAAGGGTAAAAACCCTAAAATTACACAGAGTATCGCATAAACTCCCGGCAACCAAAACGAGTTTACAATTGTACTACCTTTACAAAATTTACAAACTTAAACCCGACTATGAAGCCAAAGCTTCGACTAAGTGCAGTGCACAATACAAACCGAATCTACCCTAGCAAGGGTTTGGATTTAAGTATTGTCCCAACAGCCTGTAAAAACATTTAAAAACAATAACATAACTCATGAAGAGACGAGAGAGGGTTTTCCAAAACCCTGGGCAAGTCCAACGACCACCCTAACACTAACAGAGTGAGAATCCATCTTTCAGACCACGGGGCTTACCCGAGTTTGAACCACAAGCCACGGCCTTTGCAAGGGTTGTCTTGTCTTCCTTGTACAAGCTTCACAGTGGCAAGCACCTGCAACAAAGCATCAAACCACTGTCAGTGAAACATCTACTTGTTAAAAGCTTGAAAACAATCTTTATATACTTACAGTGAGTAAAAAGAAATTTCATTATGATAATTATCTGTCTATGGGAGAACATCGAACAGTTTCACGAGGCACTGTCACCTACAAGCAGTGCAGTTGGAAACCCAAACAGCCCTCAAGAACCTCACACAATGGCAAGCCACGAGAACCAGAGAAGGAAACCGAAGCAGTCATTAAGCTACGCAGGCTATGGAAGAAAGGTTTCACAGGCAGCAAGACAAGGGTAGCAGGAAAAGACAACTCCACGTGTTGCAGAGAAAGAACCAGCATTCAAAACCACACACCAGAGAATAAAAGCAGCGCAGAGTCAAGGCACAAGGCAACTGTAACCAGGAGAAACGATGGCCGCCATGGGAGGCAAGCCAAGCAACCCTAGAGCCAGCGTAAACTGCGGGACAGAAATGATTTGGTTAGGTTTCCATCGCATTATATATTTTCCAGGCGTGGACAGAAATCAACCACGTAGCAACAAATTTATCCATGCAGCGAGGGTCGTGTCCTATAGTTCCTGCATGGAAGCAATATTCCAATTATTTGTTTATTAAAGTGTGGAGTAAACCTTTGTCAACCCAATAATTCGTAAACCAAATCGTTAATCATTTGCACAATGTTTTATATTAACACAATGACAAGTTTATCAATGTGGGGGTTACGTTGACCAAGCTATAGTGTCAATTATAAATCTTAGTATAAAACTCGATTTGGATTATGTATTAATCCATTTCCACCAATAACATTATATTGTCATACAATAACATCACCATAACGATATAATTGGCTGCATAACTATTCTCTAAACATTGTTTTGATAAGATAGATATCATTTTAATTATGTCTAGTTTATAGAGAAGGTCAAAGTTTAAGTCTTTAATATAGATATAAAAGAGTTCATGCTAGCTATTAGATGACTATAGATTCTCTAGTAGCAAAGATAAACTATAGCTTATGCATAGTAAACCCTTTTGCATGAAGAATAATACAAGTCTAAACTTTATAAATAGCACCTTGTAATAATGCAAAGGAATATAAAGGCTAGATTAAAATATGTTATAATAACAAACTATTTGTAAATTGAATGTTTATTGAACAAATAGATTATGCATATCTATGAAATTTAGATGAACTGATAACTCAATTAGCATCAAAGCTTTGAAGTAGTACAAAGCTAAAGATAAGAATATTATTGCGAAATTCTGTCGCATAGTTTAAACGACAATACTTTGATAGAGCTTGGAGTATAACTCAACTTGGTTTTATTCTCATTCAGAATGTCTAGTGGACAGTAAGATAATTATAGAAGTAAACCTGATAACTGGAATAGGAATGACTCTATTAAATCCAAAAGTTACTAGAACACAGAGTTAGACTTGGAAATAAAATACTAGTAACCATGAGCTCATATAGAAGGGCATGATATTTATAGTTACACAATCGAAGGTTTTTACTGTCCAAAAGATAACAGGCTGTAAGTATCTTATAGAAACAAAATAAGGGTCAATAAATACAGAGGCAAGATAAGATACTATAGCATAATTGCTAACAAAAACAATGTTTATAAATATTACAAATTACTTAGACTAAAGTAGAAATACTTGTAACTGAGATTCTAATGTTTAGAGTCGCAAATATGTTGTACTGTCGTTACTTACTTCCAAACTTGTTTACTTGAGAAACTGATGAAAACCAAATGGTTTTACCTTACAGGAGCTATCTAGAGTTTAGCAGCTTATTTTTACTAAGCTTTTTAGGTAGCAAACAAAATACTGCTAACACTAAAAGATCTTTTAAAATATACTCAATCGATCATACCTGTAACCTTTAAGAAACAGTATTCATCTGCGTTAGCACAATTGGTAAGTAAGCCCCAGATTCAAAAGTAGATTCCACCTACTGACATAAAAGAACTAAGCAGTAAACTGAAGCAAACAGCACGCAAAAAGATTTTATTCTTGCTACGAAAAATAAACTGTTAAGTTATTTTAGAAGTTAGTGAAACTAATTACTTGACTGTTTCCTTTATGCCAACTGTTAGAAGTCAGTAAGCCGCAGGTTTTAGCATTTATTGTTATCTCAAAATTTTAAATTTTTGTGAAATTTTGGGGTTTTGACACTACTTTTTTCCTTCAAGATCAATCCAATAGAGTCATATCTTGGCTCTTGAGCATTTGTGAGCAATGATCTACTAGAAAAATTAAGAAGGATTTCCTATCAACTCAACCTCTATGCTCATATGCAACAGTCCATCTCTCTCTCTCTCTCTCTCGTTCACCGCCTCTTCCTCGACTCTCCTTTATCACTACAGGTTCGAATGGATGAATGCTCCTACAAATGAGTGTTGGTGCATAGCATGGAAACACCCTAAATCAAATCATTGAAGGGATGAATCGAATGGAAAATAAATGAATGAGCAAATAGAAATGGTCAATTGTAATTGTATGAAAAGAATATGAATGAAAATACACAGTTCAAATATCTATGGGGCTCAAATCCCATTGGGAATGAAGCTCTTACACTTCTCATGACTTGTACTAAACCCCGTGCTCTCATTAGTATTGAAGGTGGACTTCCCACCAACCACCACATGCATTCAATGATTGGTGGTTGGGTAGTTTAATAAGGCACGTTGTGAAAAAATGCAAGCTAGAAGACTTAGGAAGCTTAGGATTATTTCATCTCTTTAGACCCCCTTTTTCTTCCCCTCTAGTGGACACTTAACCCTTCTTGTGCTCTTCCACAACCAACGTTAGTCCTTTATATCAATTTTCAAAATAATATTTATGTTTCTTGAGAATACCAAAGGTCCAACTCATGGTACATAGAAAGCATATTTATCAAAAATACATCTCTAGATCTTCATTAGTCGGGCCTTGGCCCTGAGCTCTGCATTAGGAATTCATACAAGATATTTGCATATTTTCCATACTTACAACACTCAGCACATAATTGGGTCCAATACAATCCAAGTGTTGACATCGGTGACCTTACATTGAGATCATATACCCTTGTATATTTTGGAAACTTGAATCCACATGGGCTAATTAATAGAATTATCGAAATGGAAAAATTCTTTGAATTTGACCAGATTTCAAACCCCAAGAGTCAAATCTGCCTACATGGAACTAAGGGTACCCACTATTTGTTGTCAGATAATTTACCTCTAGGTATACAACATAATGAAAAAGGAGAAATTTGAGAAATTTGGAGATGGTATCCAAGTTAAGAGGTCATTTATGTTTGCTTTGAATTTGTTAAGAGTTACAAAATCTTAGCTAAAAAGAAAAAAAGATAGAAAATACATAGAGGAATCTTAGTGGTTGTCCACAATCTTATAGGATGAATTAGCTTGAAGAATGTTTGATCTATTGCAAAGGTTGTTAAATAAAAATATGTCAATAAAGTATCAACATGCCAAAGGAAGAGTCGGATAACCTTTAGGAAGACAACAACAGTATGCTAGTGAAGTATTGAAATGCAAAACCACCAAAGAGGTATCAATGTCAACAAATGTCAAGGTTATGATAGAGGCAAAAGAAGTAGATTTTCAAGGACATGATTTAAATGTAGTAAACGGCATAGGGCACATTAATGCCCTAAAAATATGATTGATTGGAGAAGACAAGGTTATGGTGGAGGCAAAAAAAGTAGATTTTCAAGGACTTGATTTTAATGTAGTAAAGGGCATAGGGCACAACAAGTGATGACCAATATGTTATAATCCAAGCATTCGAATCAATGGTTAAAAGACAATGTGTGCAAGACATAACAAGAACAAGGAAAGAACTTAATGTTTCCAAGAGTGTTGCTAACTACAAATATGATCACTTGAGATAAAGAGCCTTGGCAAAGAAAGAACCTTTTCAAACCCAAATGCAAGTAATAGGTAAATGTCCTACATTAATTGTATATAATATTGACACCAGAAAATTAGTCTCCAGATGTGATACATAAATTAAATATGAAACTAGTGCATATAAAGTATCATAGTTACAAAAGGGACACCAGTGCATATAAAGTATCATAGTTACAAAAGGGACACCAAGTTAAGATCGCTGGACAATAAATGCTAACTGAACCTTTAAAATGGTCATTATCATAATGACATGTGTAATGTGTTGCCCACGTATGCTAAACAAATATTGTTCAACACCGCCTGGCAGATTTCCACAAATGCTGTACACAACTAAAAAAGAAACACGTCAAATGAAGGATGGAGAAAGGCATTTCTGATTTCTTTGAATGAAAGAATAAAATAATGAATACAAAATCAAAGCAATGCCATCTTCCACCAAACAGTAAGGAAAAGAAATTAAAATTAAAATGACAAAATGTATTTTTGCATTTCATTGACAAAATGTATTTTTGCATTTTTTTACCATAAATAGTAGTTCCACATAGAAGAAAGTTGTTCCAGCTTAAATTAGGTGTGCTCCCCAAAAATTTTAAATGTGTGATTTCATAAGACATGCTACCTAGATCAAATCAACCAAAGCACCTCAGAAATAGACCCCTGCTGAAAATGAAAAAGTCAACTAACAAGTCCATGGATTGCTGGATAGGGGCTGATCACACGGAGTTTAAGCAAATGTGCAGTACCTGATGCACTTTTCACCAAAGAAAGGCTGTGAACGAGGATGTACATATATTCCAGAGACTTAAACAAGATAACTATAATGTATAGATTCGCTTCAACAAGATAACTATACGTTTATAGATTTTCCCTTTAACATGTACAGGAGACTTGGTGGATTGTTTGAATGGTTCAAAAATTGATTTGAAGATCGGATACCATTAAATAAGAATTCTTCAAGGTGATAAATAGAAAATTGCTTTCAAGATGATTGAGAAATTGTACGAGTGGTTGGTTATGCCACTCTCACTGACCAGTACACCCAATACAGTTATCACATTGATGAATGGACTGCTACAACCTATCTAAGATTTAGAATGTTTTCTCTTGACGATGCTCTGTTTTTTAGCGAAACGAAGGAAGAACATCTTGAGCATTTAAGAGAAGTGTTATAGCAGTTGCAAACAGACAAGGTGCTTATAAATTTCAAGAACTGCTCCTTTGTGGCTGAGGAGCCAATCTATATGGTTTTCGTGATATCACAGTTGGTTTGAAGATAGATTTGGAGATGGTGAAGGTGATTTTTAAATGGCCGACTTCCAAACAGAGTTTCAAGTAGAGGGTTTCCGTTGTTTGGCAAGCTTCTATTGGAACTCTCTTCACAATTTCATTGGCAAATGTGCGCTGTGAATAGAATGTAAGAAGCAAGGCAACTTTCAGTGGGCAACAATACCGCAATAAAACTTGAACTTTTGGGCAAGAGCTATCTATTGAGCTGCAGAGCATTTAATGCGGCTGCAGCAAGCTTGATGATCGTTGGATCTTGAGCTGCTAGAGATCCAATGGTTATCAAGCCTACTGCACCCACATTAAATGCTCTGCAGCTCAATGGATAGCTCTTGCCGAACTTTTGAAGCTAGAAGTAACAGAAAAACCTGTTTGGCAGTACCAAATTTAAATAGTGTTTCAAATTCATACTGGTGTGGATGGGACAGCCATAGGTGCATTATTGAGTCAAAAGCGTAGACCTATTGCTTTCTTCTGGAAGAAGTTGAATGAAGACAAAAGAAAGCATTTAATTTACGATCAAGAATTATCCGCCATCATGCAAGCTTTGAATAAATGACGACAGCATCTGCTTTCCAAAGAGTTCGTTCTACACACTGATCACCAAGGACTACAACGAAGTGGAGTGGAGAGTCGGTTAAATTTGTGCAAAGTTATTATTTTGTCTTAATAGCGTAGGATCTGGAAAATCTCACTTTGTAGTATATAGTACATACGGAGTAGAAGATTATCGCTGTAGATGACAATCTCTGTAGAGGTTGTTGGATAGGAAAAGACGAAAGAATTGCCTGCAGAAGAAAGATTTTGCAACAGCAAGGACAGCTTGTAGACAATTGTGGATCAATCAACTACGCAATCCCAAAGATACAGTAAGAGAATCGTATTCATGAGCTAAATTGTGAAGGTTTAGGTGGCCACTTAGAAATTGATAAGAAAAAAACATTGATGAAGGAACGATATTATTCGCTAGAAATTGGAAAAAATGTGAAGAGATTTGGTGGAATTTTGCCGAATTTGTCAACTGGCAAAGATAAGTCGGAGAAACTTCCAAAAGATTTAAAAAAATTGTGTGATGCAATGCAGACCTTGACCTTCGGGCATGTTTTTGGGATAAAAAAACAGACTATTCTAATAATGACTAGAAACTGTTACAATCATAAGAGCCTTCTTTTTTGACGTCAAGAGCTACAGGTTAGTTGCCAATACTTCCCTCAGTTCTCGACTCGTATACAAGACAATAAGGTTGCTCTATTAATACTCAATTCACCATTATCAAACCTGCATCGAGGCCTATTGGCTTAAGAATTGTAGTAATTACACCAAGCTTTACATTTATCCATGATCTTACGATCCCGAGTGAGAACAACAATGGGTATTCATAAAAATCATGGCCTCCAGTTGTGGCAAGTAGTAAATGAGGATATGTTACCGAGGTTGCACATATTCGAATTGGGATGCTTCGTAATTTAAATAGAAAGTGTAAAAGAACCAAAATAGAACTTTCGATATCAATGTACTCATTCCAAGTTCAGCCATTTAAAAACGATGAAAAATTATCAGCTTTAATTGTGGGAGAAAACTGCTGCATTCACCAACAATAAAAGCTCCGATGCCCAAGATTTTGAAAGCATTTGTCTGGGTTATGTGCATTCATCAATTGAAACTTATATGGTTTCGTTCTTAATACAAAAAGAATAAATTATTTTCATATCGATAGCAATATGAATTGAATCCTACACAGTTATGAACATTATACTGTTACATCAACACGAACATTATACTGTTATATCAACACGAGGCTTGAAATTCAATATCCGTGAGTAATCTGTTTGATTACAATGCAGTTTGGGTCTCCAACTATGTTAACTCAAACTAATTTGTCTTCAAAAGCAAATTTATAATTACTCCACCGAGTATCCTGCTAAATGCAAAAACGGGATAGGAACTGTGATTGATCATCCTTGCCAAATTCCTGTATACAATGCCTTTGAAAGATCCATTGTTAAATGAAACCACAAACTAAACATAACTGCACTCCCCATCAACTGACAATCTTTGAATACATACTGTAAGGTCAGACAAAACTAACCGATGCTTGAATGTGGAGAAAACTACACACAATTTTTTCTTAAATACAGATAGGAAAAGATAGAATACGCCGCACGGTTGACACTTTGCCTCTATCTGTTAAAAAATAACATCCAAAATATGCAATCCTACCATTCGGGCAAAAGACAAATTTACATATCATATCATTATAAATGTCCTCATTTTCTTTTGCATTGCAGAGAGAAAAATGCAGAAACTGCAATTGCAATGTAGGCATAACAATTAATTGAAGCAATACAAATTAGCCGAAAGAAAACAACTAATAGCCCAACAAGTTAACTAAGATTAGACCTATTATGAAATGAAACTTGTGAGTCCAATAAAGAAGGACTCAAATCTGACGAATTGGTGTTGCCACCTTTAATAGATAGTACACACCAATGAGAAAATTCCAACAGTCAGCCACATCTAATGACAGATGCCTTGCCTTACAATGGTGTGCCTCAATTCAGCAGGTTCCATACTACAAGTTGAGCAAGTCACAGATATATACAAGATGATTCTCCCCTGTCATCATTTCATTATAATCCAGGCAGCTAATCAGACTGTCCGTAACGATGAAAAGAAGAATCTGATCATAAGGTGAGCACAAAATTTGGAGCATCCCTTCTTGGCCCAGCAATTGTTCGATAGACATATAATTTGTCTGCCTCGTTGTCATCTTCGTCATTTTCTTTTATCATTTCCACATTAAGCCTCGGCTTGTTCTGAGCAAGGTACCTGCAACCACTCATCGTGACCTTGCAGGAAGACATCCATAATGAACGCATGCATTCGTAGCGTTCAAGGCCTGACAGGAGCGCAGCATCGCCAAATGGACTATCCCTTATCTCAAGCTTCCGAAGCTTTGGGCATCCCTGCAATACACATTGCATGCCCGAATCGCTGCTTCCAGCAAAGGCCACAGACAAGGTTTCTAGGTTCTTTGCATAAAGACCAATGTACTCAAAAGCCTTATCAGTAAGCAAACCTGATACTGCCAATCGCTGTAAATTCTTACAGATCTTTACAATTGCTCCAAAAGCCTCATCCATAGGTTCATCTGTCAAATGATCTGGCTGGCATGGTTTCATGATACAAAGGCGGAAATGTGTTAACCTGGGGCAATTTTGAGCCACTGTAATAATTGCTGCATTTGTCATTTGCCTGCAGAAATACAAAACATAACTAAGATTACGACATCCTTGAGATATTGCAAGGATGCCTTTTTCTGTGACACCGCCTCGATCTTGGCCAAATGGATCCATTGGAAAAACCCGCAATTCTCTCAAGTCCTTACAGCTTGAAGATACAGCTTCCAGACCCTTGTCTCCAACAGTATCAAGAACCTATAGTCAAATAAATCATCATTAGCTTTATCAACAGTGTAGACAAGTTTGATAAGAACATGCACACAAAGAACATAAATAAAGAGAGATCAACAGGCAATATTTCAAAAGATGAATTAGAAGAAAATGAGATTTACGTAGCCAAAGTGGGAAATAAGTTTTTACCCAAAGCCGCAGGAGGTGATGACAATGAACAACAAGACAGGCCAGCTCCAAACTTCGGATATTGGCATAGCTTAAATTCAAAAAGGTCAAGTTTGAGCACACAGAATACAGAGCAGGAAGATAGAGAGGTGCGACTTCCCACATCCCCGACAAAGTTCTAAGTCCGTTACAATTGTTGAAAGCTTTTCCCAAATCTGCAAATTGCTGCACACTGTATTCTTGAAAAAATGAACCTGTACCCAGCTCCGTCAGCTGAGGAGCTATTACAAGCAATCGCTGCAATTGTTCTAAAGAAAGAGTTTTACTAAGTTTCAAACTCCTCAGAGAAATACATCTAGCCACAAGCCTCTCAAGGGCATCAAAATTCACTTCACTTTGCAGACAAGCAAAATTCAGTGACACTAGAGAAACACAGCTCTCTGGAAAACAGCTCAGCCAGTAACCGCCTCGATCATCCACCTCACTCTCCTGTAGGTCCAACTCCTGCAGGTTCCTGCGAAGCAAGAATAGAATGAAAATTCCATGATAACAAGCAAAAACTGCATCTCTACAAGAAGCATCACATGTTCCGAGAATATGGATTAGCATATATCTTTGAGAACGTTATTCTCAGAAGACAGATCATATAGCGAAAAGGCTTCTCCTGCAAAGACAACTATGCTCACAAATCTTCATTGATTCCAAGTTCTAACAAAGTACAACTAGGAACGAACCCGCCACAATTATAAGGTGCAAGTATTGGTTTTCGGAGATTGCAGAAACTCACGCAGAAAAACCCTAAGATTGAACAAGAAAGTCCACAAAAGGTGTAGAGAAAAAGCAATGTCTTGATACGATATGGTTTTCTTTCAAGAAAACCAAGTAATTCGGTATCAATTAGACTACCATGTTCCAGTTAAAATTATATATATCAAAGCATTATAGATAGGCAATTTGGTTTCCTTTTGTTGAATCTAGGCAACTTGGTTAAACTGACTACTGAATTGCACTTGGAAAGAAATGCCTACTTCACTTGGAATCTGAATTCCTGTAGCAATGTTGAGATCTGACTGACACACAGAACTCTGCCTTGGAATCTATTTTATCTGAACTAATGATTTTAATCAACAACTTATATTATGACCCTTTAACCGAAATATCCATTCCAATTCCCTCGATTCGGTTAATTTAAAAATGCAGAAACAATTGCATGCAGAAAAAAAGCAATGGACAAGCTAGGTACATAAACACGAGTTAACCAAAAGAAACATATTTTGAAGACATTCTGTTTTGACGAAAACGTTGCTGGAAGAAATTATGCTTTCAATAATCTCTGTGACCGAGATACAGTGAGAAATAGGTAGTTTATGAGGTACTATATACAGCAAAATCTTTCCCAAAACCGGATGCTAGTTTGCATGGTGCAAGTCCTGGGGTTGGGTTGGGTTGATGTGACGGCATCCTCTTTCACTCCTGAATTAACATCACAAGGTACATGTATACTTTGTGGATCACCATTGCTTGTGGTTGTTGTCTTTATGACAAGCTTACTAAACCACAATAGCATATTGTTTGTTGAGGATTTTATTCAACATTAATATTAATATGACGAGATGAAACCCAAAGGGATGGACTGTGTGTCTCTACAAAAGTGGGGCCTTATATGCCAAATCTAGCATGCCAGCTAAGGGTCTGACCAAAAAAATTGCCTTTACTCATATAATCATAAAAGCACCCGGTGCCTCCTATAAATAAAGAATCCACAAGTTTCGTGCCATGCTCATTTTCAAGAATTTTGAAGAGTGCTACTAAAAGCTGCACTGAAAGAAGCCTTCCTCCAAGAAAGCCAAACCCTTGGATCTAAATTTGACAGATGGGTATTGGTTCAGATCAAGTTGCTCTTTGAAGGCTAATTTCTAGCAATGTTGGAAACCATGATTCCCTTCAAAATATATTTGACACAAATAAAACGCACACAAGAGTGAGACAAAGAACAAGATAATATATCGGTGCCCCTTGTTTTCAGAAGAAAAAGAATTATATGGTGCAAAAATTATTACATTGGCAATGGGGGCTGTGTTACAACGGAGCAGCAGCATCCATCAAGTTTCAATTTCCTCAAAAGCACAAATAAGTGGTTGTTTCAATTGGTTTAGTTTGGGTGGTCAAATAAGTGGTTGTTTCAATTGGGTTTAGTTTGGGTGGTCAAGGAGGGGAAATTGATATCCTCTTCACCTAAGTTCAAATTCCACTCTCCACCTAAGTTCAAATTCCACTTGTAATATGTTTGGCTCCTTTAAACCCATTGGAGCCTACAAAACCCATTGGAGCCTACAAGGTACCAGCAATCTCACTCTATGCCTGATGCATTCAGACAAATTGCAATGCTTCTGGAGTTTAAAGGAAGCAGAAAATTTTGAATATATCACACAGCCTCTCCATGACCGTTCAAACAAGCCTGTGAGGGTACTGGGTAACTAATAGTGAAGCATCAATCTGATATGCAACCACGAGACTGCAGCACAAGTGGAGTGTGGGGGTTGCTGGTGGGGATCCATGAGTGTGTATCGAATATAATCTCTAACACAGACCCATCTAAACCCTCTTTGATATGGACATTGAGATTGCGAAGCTCGAGTATGCCTATCTTGAATTCACACAAATGCTGTCCTCAAAAATATTGGAACTCAAGATATAAAACCTCATAGAGGCCCATTCAAGACAGAGCTTAGATGGGTTTATGCTACTTCCATGATGAGACGAATTGATGTATAAAGATCTAAGAGGGAGATTGTTGCATTACAAATTTCAGTTTATTACAGAGATTTTGCATTCATTTGGGAATCAATAAGAGTAAGAGAAATTAAAAATTAAAAACCTGCAATGGGTTGCGATGGCCACAAGGCCGTCGGTGCTGAAACCTTCGCAGGTGGTGAGCGAGAGAGCGCGGAAATCGGGGAAAGAACGCGCTATGAGCTCGAGGCTTTCGTCCGTGACAATCATTCGCTTAAGCCTGAGCTCCCGGAGCCATGGATAGGCTTCGCGCGTGACCAGGAGCCAGGGGTGAATTTCCGCCCCCCAGTGGGGAGGCACGAGACTGAAATCCGAGAAGCGGGGCTTCCCCTTCAGAGTTATGCCAGTTATCTTGGGGAACCGCCGCACCAAGATCTCCGGCGAGACCGAATAACAGTTTCCGATGAAGACCCTTCGGCGGCTCCAGGCCTCGGCTCTGTACCAGGCTTTACATACCAGCGAAACCGCGCTCCTGTCCTTGATCGAATCCACGAACAACAACACGTGCTCCAGCACCTCGTCTGGAAACGAAGACGAAGAATCCCCCATCTTCTTCATCATTCGGACCCCCATCCCACTGTTGGCCCTCATTCGGAGGTCTGCGGTTCCATTCCTACAACCTCCGCTGATTCAGATCTCTTGAAAACAAGAGCCTATTCGGAACCCAAGTTGGTTCAGTGGACGAATCTCGCCCCCTCAACTTCCAGAGCCGGAGAGGCAAAGAATGAATGGATTGATGGCTGGTCCACAATTTCGTTCTTAGCTCCAGCTATTTACGAGCGCTGGGCGTGGGCTCCATTTCCCCCTTGGTCACAGGCCTGAGCTATTTGTTACAGCGAACATAGATATTTATGAAGGAAGCCCAAATGCCCAGCGGGGCCGAGAGAGAGTGAAGATCATCGGGATACGGGGACTTCATTAAAATAAGACCATATCCAGATTCCAGCCTAGCACAACGAAACCCAATGTCAATGGCAGCGGCGGAACCAACAACAGCATCTTAATCTCATCTGTCATCTGTCAGAGAAATGAATGGAGTCACCCACTCATTCTATATACTCAGAAACTACCTGTTCTTTTGGATGGGTTGAGTAATTGTCAACTGCGGAATTCCCAGGTAGAACTTTGATAAACTCCATTCATTTGGGATGAGTTGAGTAAGTGTCAATTTGGGAATTCTCAGGTAGAACTTTTATCAACATCAGCTTAGCCTTACTTGTGGTAAATCTCTACTCATTTATCCAGAGGAAAGATTCGATGATGGCCCATGAGTGGGTGGAGTCAACTAAGACTTTGGTTAACAGTGATCCTTTTGATTTGGCAAACGATCTTGTTACACCTTCATACAATTCCAACAACAACATTGATGTGTGTTTGATGGTTGGGAATCAAATCCTTCTCTTATAACGGTGTCTCATTTCAAGAAGTCTTTTTTTTTTCTTTAAAAAAAAAACAATATTTGATATAAATATCTGTAAAGTTAGTACAAATAGTCTTAGGACACATAAAGTTATGGTTCAGAATAGACCAAAATAGTCCAAACCCAAAAAAATCGAGTCTCACGAAGCAAAGGATAGACAAACAGTATAGTCACAATGGACCACAAAAAACCCTACCAAATGGCAGCAACCATAAAGGAGCAAAAAACAAGGCCGCCCCAAAAAGGTCACAAAAAGACCACCAAATAGGACCCAGCGATCAATCAAAAGTAGCCATCCAATCCCGAGCCGACACCATCTTTCTAAAAAGATATAACCATCTTCCTCCTGTAAAGCAAGTTCGAATAAAATGTAAGCCTGGAGATTATGTTCCCTGTAAATATGTGAAAAGGAAATCTCATGGAACAAATCGATCAACTCCTGAACACTTCTCAGCCACAGATCCAGTTGAAGGAGAAGAATACGATGCAATCCCAATGCCCAGTCTATGATGACCTTAGAGTCACCGAAAATATGGATCCCATCGAATCCAAGTGCCAAAGAGAAACGAAGAAGGATCCACAGGGAAAGAAGTTCACCCTTGGTGTTGGAACCTGGGCTACAATTCATCCACAGCTTATAATAACTGTGATTAGCCATCTGAAGAATTGCACCAACACCACAAAGGTTAGAAGCCGCTTGAGACGCACCATCAAAAAAGCCCACCAAGCTATGAGCAGGAGAAATCTCCTTTGGCACCCTTGAAATCAAACGTGCACTGCCACACGATGTGAGATCTCTGCCAATTTCAATATATGCTTTCAAACATCTATCAGCAATGACAGAGGAGCTCGCCACCTTTCCCTCGAAGATAAGAAGATTTTTGCAGCACCAAAGTTCCCATAGTATGAAACATGGCAGCGTGTACCATGCAGGGAATTTCTTACGCCGGGATAAAAAACAGTTCGATAGAGAATCACAACACCAAGGTGAATCCACATTGATCAGTAGCTCGATAATCTTCCAAACTGACTGGTAGAAACTACATGAGACAAATAAATGTAGAATATTTTCATCACACAGACCACATAAAGAACATATACCAAGAGCAATCATACCTCTTCGGAGGAGATTATCCCACGAAAGAAGTCTATTGTCCAACACCAACCAGCAGCAAATGATAATCCAAGGAGGAAATTTCCACTTCCATAACAAGAACCACCACTCACACCAGACAGAAAAGTCTTCCATTAGCTGTTGATAAGCCAGCTTAGTTGAAATCTTCCCCAATATTGTATCATAAGACCAGCTTAATCGATCTGGAGATGTGTCCAACCTTATCGCTCACATCTTTAAGCCACGGACATAACCAGTCCATTCCACTCCCAACGTGCCATAAAGGCCCAATTGAGAAGGCAAAATCCAACCCTGATGAGTCGACTGCCTAGCTAGAGCCATAGAAATATTGTAAAGGGAATAGATCCCCTTGCTATGTAAATGAAAAAGGAGAGCGCGAGAAAGAACATGATTTTGGGGGCCCACTACGATTGGGTCTTCACCCACACGGGCAGCCCGCCCATCACCCGGAGTCCATGCCAACCAGGAAGAGAAGATTTTGAATGCTCCAAGAAGACCAACCCATATATTGGAAATGCATCTGCCCGACTTCTTATAGCTTCTGACCCACTGAATCGTTGAAATTCTTCTGATATATTTTTCTTTTATAAATTGTGACCACAGACTGTCGCTAGAGAACACCAACCATAGACTTTTAGCCCTTAAGGCCAGTGAAAAAAGATGCATATTCTTCAATCCCCATCCACCTTTCTCCATTGGACGAGCGATGTCCTCCCAACGAACCATATGATATTTAGTCTGCACAAGTTCGTGGACCAAATGAAAGCCATGATCTTCATCCTGATCTTGTTAATGGTGGATTGGGACTTTGCACAATGAAAACCAGTAAACAACCATATTAGTAAGAACTGAACGAGCCAACGTTAATCTACCACCCAGGGATAGCCAACACCAACCCCAGTGTTTGATCTTGCGATCAAATCTCTGCAATAGCCACAACCAGTCCCCTGCATTATATCCGTTGGGCTTAATAAAATACCCCAGGCATCTTGTGCCCTTAGTGAAAGGGTAGAGAGGAAATAATTTTTTTCAAGCTAGGGAATTTATATTTAGGAAGAGGAAAATTAAATATAATGATATTTGTATTTATAATGTTAAATTGAGATCAGAAAAAATGGAGTGTGTTTTTTTTTAAGTTAAAGTTGGATCTAGTTTTGAGTTTCTTTCTTGTTTGTATAACTATGAGTTTCTTTGTTGTTTGTATGACTATGTGAAAGATTGATGAAGACTATCTTTCGCATCCAAATTCCAAAGTTTCATACCAATGTGAAAGATTGATGAAAATTATCTTCCACATCCAAATATCGACGTTTCGGACCCATGTGAAAGATGGATGAAGATTATCTTCCACATCCAAATATGAACGTTTCGGACCAATGTAGCATGGTCCCATCATCAAGAAAAGAGAAATGTGAAAGACTCTATGCTAAATAAGTTTCTTGGTTTTATTTATCATAATAAAAAACTACTTGTGTATTCTTAAATCACAGTGTAATTGATCATGTTTATTGGGGTTAATGAGAACATATGGGTTAGTTTGGATTGTAAAATGTATATGGAGATGATAACCTTTAAGTATTATATGTTCACTCAATAATCTAAGCACCATTTGGGGTCATTTTTAAATAGCCTTTGAATTTGATCATTTTGGATTCTAAACTTTTGAAATTAATTTTGAACCTTTTTTTACGATTTTTTGGGTCTAAACTTTGGAAAATGATCTTTATACTTTCTACATTATAAAGCTCATTGAATGTTTTTCAATAATGCATCATTATCCAAAATTAAGTTAGTATGTAAAAGTTATGGCCTTGAGAAGTTGACATTCCAAGTCATAGTTTCATGCTTTTTGCCCTTCCAACTTTTAAGGTTAAGGTTTCTTGCTGTGCTTTTTGTCTTTTATACTTCTTATCCTAATAAAATGAGGCTTGAACTTTTTGTGAAAGAGAGTTGTCACATATATCTTCTCAGAAATAGCTACCACTATTTTTTTTATCCACCATGCTTTGATTTTATAATTTTTTACCCATCATTGTGTTTTGTTGGTGCTCATCTTTTTTTTGGAATATTTTAAATTAATTAATGTCTCATAGTTACACCAAAATACTCTACAAAACCCAATAAATATAAATCCTTGTTTGGTCTTTGTTTAGACCAAAGCAACTTATCTTAACAATAAATTTTAAGACAATGTGATTGTCGACACAAATTAAGCCTTCAACCCATTATGATTTGGTAAGTTTTTAGTCAATAAGTTGATATATCTTTATGCATGAATAACTTTACTCGTGAATATCTTACCAATTTACTCGTAAATATCTTACCAATTTTTATTATATAATTTGTTTTAAAGCTATATATCGATGAAATTTTCAAATATATAAATTTGCATTAATTAATTTTATAAAAATAATATATATATTCTTTCTTTAATCTCTTTTATATAATTTTATTTTATTAATAAGTGGTATTCCTATTTCTAATTGTTGATTTGATTCTTATTTCTAATTGTTGATTTGATTGGCAATTAAGAAAGATTTTATGCAACTTTTATTTATTTTTTATTTAATGTTTAGACTTTTAAACACTATAGGTGATACAATACTATATTTGAACTTCTTTATTTAGAAAGAAAATTGATGAATGATGTCTACCTCAGGAAAACAATGGTGTCTGTCTCATTCACTTAGAAAACAAGATAAGGAAGGGGGATGGTGTCCCATTGTGGGTATGGCCCCGCTAGAGGATAATGTGATTGAATTTTCATAAGGGACTGGTTTGACTAAGGATGCATAAGACAAAAGTTGGTGGGGGTGAATGAGGGCAAAAGAATTGAGATGGTCCCCTCAATTTGGGAGTTTGATTGGAGAGATAGTCAATTACTCACCAAATGACAAGAACGATGAACTAACCCCCTTTCAATCCATCCATTCACTCGTCCCTCTTTTTAGTTAACAAGTACCAACTTGCATTTATTATAATAATAGGTATTGTATTCTCCACCAATCAAAGTATGTACTCCAAACTTCACCTTGCATCATGAACCATGGTCTTAGATAAGCTAAGCTAAATCTAGAGGGATTGGTGGAGTGATTGGAAAGGACAAAGGATAGATTAGATACCATTCTATGTTGTAAACAAACATATGGAAACTAGATGATAAGCAAATTACTTTAGAGGATGTATGTAACGCTTTTTATGAGTGGATGGTTGATGTAATTTAAAATATTATAATTAAAATAGCATCAAATGAGATGTATTTTAACATTGGATATATTGTTAAAAATATTAAACACATTTTTTTTATTTAAATATTTGTATTTAAAAGTGAATTATATTCACAAATAATATTTATTATTATTATTATTATTTTATATATATAATATTGTTTTATATTATTTTTTCACCTAGTTGATATGGTTTTATTACTATAGTATCTTTATATATAAATATGTTTATAAAATATTATATTTAGTGACCTATGTTAGTTGGGACGAATAAATAGGACACAATCTCTTTAATATCAAGTTATATAGTGTACCTCCCTTCTCATAATGTAACTACTAAAATCACATAAATGGTAATGTACATACGTTAATTGATTAATTGACTTTTTTTGTTAGATTATGTTAGATAATCACTTCTTTAAAGATAGTGATAATAGTTAACAATATTACCTACACGTATCGCCTTTCGAAGACAATAGATGTATGCTTTAAGTGAGTATCTCATTCTTTATTTCATAATTGTGACTATCCCCACACCAATGGATTGATGGATGAGGTGTAATATATGATTCTCATTTTCAACTCCAAGTTCTAAGTGTTGAAATTGCATCTCCAACTACATATTCACACCCACTAACCAAATAAATGAGCATGCCCAAAATTCATGTGGAGGTGTAATAAACTCAGATAGTTTTCGGTTTCAAATCCCAAATGCCTTTCCCTCAACTGTTAACTCTAAGATATTACAAGGTTTCTAAAAAAACCTAATCTTATATTCCAATGAACCTTCATATGTTAATGATCATGGAAGTGAGGATTAAAACAATTTCCCAAGACACGGGAGGAATGCTCGAAGTGATTATCTTATCCCTTATTCTATAGTAGTGATTTTCCCTACATTAATGGATGGATGAGGTGTAATGTGTGCTTCTCATTCTGAATTGCAAGTTCTAAGCTTTAAAATTGCATCTCCAACTATATTTACACCCCATTGGAAACATAGGTAAACATTCACAAAATTCATAAGGAAGCTTATAAAACCCAAATTAGAACAAGGTTTAAAATCTCAAATACTTTACCCACAATGATCAACTCTAGAATATAATCTTGCACATTAGATGTTAGTTATGGAACTGAGAACCTCTATCTTTCATGTACACAACCAAGTCTTGTTCCTCTCTTCATCCTCGGAATTCGCATAAGCTTAATGATCAAAGTTTTTTATCCAATTAGTTTGTCTTACTTTTGCTTAGATTGTAATATGTGATCCATCTATGTGTATTATGTTTATAGTTAAAGATATACATAGATGATCTTGTGTAGGGAATTGCAATGTAGTTTTACATATCTTTTTTTATTAAATAATTCCGATAAACACTAACAAGTAACGGCTATTCAATTTGAGGTATTGTAATGTGATAGTTTTTTTTCTTAGCAAAAAAATCATAGTATCATTATATTTATAAGTCAAACACATTGTATAGAGACAAAAAATGATCTTACATTGAGAAAAATCTCAAAAAGACGAGAAAAAAAAAAACATTAACTGATAGGGAACAATCCTATTTTTTGTGAGTACCGTATACTAGCAATTTCCAAATACAAAAATAGGATCTATACTATTGATCCATATCATTCAAATAATACAAGAATTTTAATTTTGTGGCAGAAACTGTGTAGTGGAGATTAAAACAGTTGAGGGCCAAGATCAAGCTCCAATAAATTGTCATTTTCCATCTCCCATCATTTCCATAGACCTTCTCCCACGAGTAAGCCTTCCTTGGACATCTGGTTAGCCTCTGTATTTCTCTCTCTATAGATGTGTTGAGAATTAATCACCTGAAACATACCTCAAATACGAATCAAATCCTAAAAAATGAGCCTCAACTTGATGTTTTTTAGGGATCTCTTCAGTTCCATCCAATTAATCACCAATTTTGAATCCCCAAAGACCTGTAAACTCTAGACTCCCTTTGACAAAGCAAATTGCAACAACAATTTTAAAACCAACAGCTCAGCTCTATTGTTCGTGAAAGTGTCAATTCCAGCTGAAAACTTTGTCCAATGTGCATTGGAGATATATAAGACACCACCTGCCCCTCCCATAGTAGGGGTTCCTTGAGACACTCCATCAAAATACGACAAAAAAATCATTTATGTTTATGACTTCCTCTGCAACTCTTCTCACTTTTGGTGGACCTTCATCCCATTGAAAGTAGTTGAGAATGGCTAAACCCTTTGTATCATACACTGCAAGGGCTATATAAATCTCTTCAAAGGTAACATATTTATGGATAGCCATATTCCCCAGATGAAAAGAACAGGCAGTGGTAGGAATTCTTTGTAATCCTCATTGTTTACCCACTCCTGTAGAGCACCTGCCAGACCTTGTCCTCTCCAATTGAAATGAATATTCTTGACCAAATATGCATACTCCCATGTTTTAACCATATAAGGACAACTAATAAACAAATGGCTAAGGGACTCACCGTTTTCTTTGCACTGTGGGCATCTTCTCAAGCCTAGCCAAAATATTCTAATCATATATTCCCAAACCTAGACTTTATCTAATAGAGTCGACTAAAGGAATCTGATTTTAGTGGGCACTTAAAACTCCAAATCACATAATTCCAACAAGGGGAAGCTAGGTGGTATTCTTCCACCCTAATAACCTTGTAGCCTAAATTTGGGGTATATGCACCTCCCACAACATTCCTGGACTGTATTAGATCATCTCATGTATCCACCAAATGAACATGACTGACCCGTAAAACCTTGACATAACTCTCCCACTGAACTTTAAGAGCGTCCTCAATACCAAGATCCTCAACTCTTTTCCAAGCTTGCCTAAAAGGATAGTGTTAGCAAAATCCCATGCATGTACCAAAAATACAAAACCCTGATCCCTCTGGACTTCAACAAAGCCAAAATCATAAGCTACAAAATTGCAATGTGATAGATGTCATCTCATAAACTACAAAAGTATCCTTTTTAACAAAACACTACTAACTAAATATATCTATTTGGTTACAACCACAATAAACAAACTTTTTTCAAAAACACTAACCACGAAAAAATGAACATATCACTTGAGAATCGATACCATAGAAAGACAATAACACTATTCCATTTTTACCTATTAATGCTCAATTTGCAGATGATACAATTATGCTAGGTGGGGCTTCTATGGTGATCACAAAAAGGTTAAAAAAAGCTTTGGACTCTTTCCTAAAAGCTTTAGATGGCAAGGTGGTTACTGTAAAATCTAAAGTGTACAGATGGAATTGTTCACCTAGGATATTGAATAGGATAGCAAGAGTTTTAGGATTTGAAGGAAAGCATACCTGGAACTCATTCAACTATCTCAGGACTCCTATTTTCAGAGGAAAAAAAAACTCAGTTGAATGGAAAGGAATAGTTGAAAAGATCAAGAAAAAGATATCTTCTTTAGGAGTAAGGTGGCTCAACTTAGGGGGGAAATTTTTCCTCATTAATTTCATCCTCTTAGCCTATCCTATCTATGCATGTTCAAACTCTCTAGCTCCAAAAAGAATAACGCAAGAAATTATCAAGGAGGTTCAAAAATTCTTATGGAAAGGTTGGAAATCAAATGGATAAAAAAAAATCCACCTCATTAACTGGGACATTGTCTGTAGTCCGAAAGTTTGTGGAGGGGCTGGTATAAGAGACCCAAACTTAATGAGCCTTGCCTTAGGAGCAAAAATCCTTTTGAGAGTTGTTTTTCGAGAGAAGGCATGGTGGAAAGAGATTCCATGGAAACAATATATGAAAGGAACAAGGAAAAGGTGTATGGATGAGCCTCTCATGATAGGGAATGGATCACAAATCTAGAATCCATGGAAGAAGGTGAACAACATTATTAAAATCAACCTGCACTAGATTCCAAGAAATGGCAAACAGATTAGGTTCTAGAAGGACAACCTGAAGCCTATAACTACCTCAAAATACTCAGAGGCCTTAACAGAGTTCAAACATTCGATGAATCAATCAAATATCTCCACACTGTATGATCTCTCCATTTGGAATAACAATGGAAGATGGACAAGATGGAAACAATTGGAGGTCTTGGACCATCTTCAGTCGGATTTAGATGCTATACTAACCATCCTCTAAGGATATGCACCTATACATTACCATCTCAATGATTGTGGGGGCTAGGAAAAATCAGGATCATATAGAATGAAAGAAGGGTATAGATACATCTCCAACAATAAAGAAAGTAGCAGAAAGGATTCCAAGTGGGCCAAAGTATGGGTTAAGGATGGGATCCCAAAGATCAACGCTTTCTTTTGGATTTTAGCCCCCCGTAAAAGTTTGACAACTGAGAATTTGAGGAAAAGTGGAATTGAAGGGCCGACTCGATGTATACTCTGTAAAGAGTCTGAAGAAACTCTTGAGGTGCTCTTGAGTACCTATTTATGGAGTGTAAGTTCACTCAAAAGATTTGGTATCATGCACTACATGAATTGTAATTCAATTTGATTTTCCCAACAAATTGGAATGATCTATTGGGATGTTGGAAATATTACTACCAAGGATCTCTCCACCAAAAACCTGATCTTACAAGGGCTTGGGTAGCCCTTCCAAAATACATGTGTTGGAAGATATGGGCAACAATATACAAAGATATATTTGATGGTGAGGCCTCAATACCTGAGAAAGTATCAAATTTTGCAAAGTCATTGTGGGTAGAGTCCCTATTATCACGAGGGATGATCAACATACATAAAGAGCCATTAAAGGATGAAGAAAAAGCATGGGCAAGAGACTTTCTAGCGTATCTTCCTGGACACACCTAGCAGGAAACCAAAAGAAGGCCAAACTCTTTAAAATGGCAAATGAGGATGAGCACATAAGCATTTTCTAGATGGTGGATGAACATTGGTTGCAATTCTTTATTTTTTTACGGAACCTCTAAAGCAATCCGGGGTTGGCAGGAGCTAGAGGAGCTATTTTTTATTCTAATGGAAACAAGCAGAAAGAATATGCATGGGGAATAGGGAAGAAATCTAACAATGGTGCAGAATGGTTGGCACTAATCAAAGGAGTGGAGATAGTAAGCATCGGTGGGATAAAAGAGCTAGCTGTATTTGGAGATTCTCTCATGATAATAAGAGAGGTAATGAAGTTGATCATGAATCATAAGACTCCATCAATAAAAATGCATCATATCTTCAAATGCCTAGTAATCGAGTTTAAAGCAATACAATTTTTCCATATCCTGAGGGTAAATAACAGTCAGGCAGATCTATTGGCCAACAAAGGAGTACTTCTAGACTGTGGAATTTTAGCTTGCAACGAGGGAACATATTAAAGAAGTTGGTTCCCTTGGCCTGCACATTATCTTAATGGGAGAAGCGACTCTTATCAGCATTAAACTTCATAGGAAGCAAACCTTAGAGGGTCATGGTGTTTGGTTGTTGGTCCCATAATTACCAATTGGTGAATGGAGTAGCGATAAGATTGTCTCCCCTACGGAAATGGTTGGAATAAATTCAGACAAAAGGATGGCAGGACAAATTCCACCAATTACTTGACGAGTGGAAAAAATCAGCAGAGTAGAGGGGAACCACGATGAGGGCAACTTCCTTTGAATGGCAGTGTATTGTGATGGAGCCAAGGGACGTAAGGATTGGGAAAGAAATAAAATAAAAATAAAAAAAGCAATGAACAAAAAGAAAGATTTGCATAAGGGGGGAAAAGAAGATAACAAGTAAAACGAGGAAAGAAACAAACGAACTGAGGAAGCATTAAGAGAAAGCTTGCAAAAATTCACAACATTAATACATTTAGACCCAGATTTAGGTGAACTGCATCTATGAACACCTTTTTCTTGCTCATATTTTGGGCAAGTTGTCAAGAATGTTAAAGACGAGTTGGAGGAAGCAATGTTGAGTGCTTTTGGGCAAAGTAAGTATCAGGTGGAGCATCGAAGAAATGGAATGGGTACCTTAATTGCCTGGATTAGTGTATGATAGGAGCTCGGTCTTTGCAATGAACTGTTTTTATTTATATATTTTTGGACAATTTGTAAGAAGATATAGCCTCCATAGAATAGGGAAGTATTGTAACAACTACAAAGACACCAAAAATAAACAATGAATAGTGGACATTGTCCTATTCTAGGAACAATTCTTCTATGACATAATGTAAAATCTTCTTTACTTTTATAAATACAAAAGATACTCAAACGTTTGTGTTAAAAAAAACACTACTCATTTTTACTCATTAAACAAACTAAAATTAACAAATTTACTTGTATTATATATAAATATATTTAAACTTTTTGAAATCAATGAACAATATTTATAATTATTATCAAGGTAAAGAGAATATTAAACCCTCACGCGAAGTTTTAAAATGTTACACATAAATTTATTCTGGACACATTATTTTTTTCATTTTTTTCAAAAATAAACATGTAACTTATAAAGAAACTCATAAAAAAATGAGGCTCCATGTGTCAAAAGAATAACCTATATCCTATCTCTCTAATAAGCAAAGCATTAAAGAATCAAATGCAAGTGCTCCATTGAATGCTTCATTTTTATTTTATTCTCATTGATTGCACTTGGTCTAAGGAAGATGCTTTAACATTATCCCGCAAACATGTTCTCCAAATTCATTGTTAATTATGTGGTGGCAAAAACATAGTAGTTAGTTTTTCACTCCAACTAGGTGGTGGACAGTTTATACATATATTATCTCTATACCATGATTTTATATATATATATATTTCTATTTTTATAATGATATTGTTTGATTTTACTAGTAAAGTCAATGAGAGATAAACAATGTTGTAGCTAAAATTGATTAAAAAAATTGATGGCATTTTTATTATTTAAAATAGTTTTTTTAATATAATTATTTATGTCATTTTTATTATTTAAAATATTTTTTTAATATAATTATTTAATTGTAAACTTTTATTATTTATTTTTAAAGGAAATATTGTGAGGAGTTTTTCACGTATGATACTTGGTGTAAACCTTAATAATGGAGTAATTTAATAGGGATATTGAGTAAAGCATGCAACAAAGGTTCTTAGAAAGTGGTAACCTAAACACATGATGATTTTAACAATTTTTTATGGTTTTTTTTAATGCGATTTCGACGAAATCCAATCGAATCTTTAAAGAAATTCTTAAAATTCCAAATAACAGTTTTTAATTCTTAGAATATGAGTGCTTTAGGGTTTTTGAGTACTCTAAATCCATTTATAAATTCAAAATTGCAATTTAAACAACACAAAATTTGGATTTCTTAAAAAAACCATAGCCGAATTCTAACAAAAAAAAACTCACCGAGAAGTCAAAATCGTCACGTTCTTAGACTTCTTCCCCTAGAAATTAAAAATTATTATTTATTTCCACCATTCTAAATAAATTAGTTTGTTCTTAGTTTTACAAAAATAAATTAGATGTCTCATATCTAGCTTAATTTTAAAATCTCTCATATTACTACCTTATTATTCAAGTAGATATCAAGAGACATGTTAATTGTTTGTAGTTTTAGTGACTATGAGAAAATGTTTTTACCCTCCTAGTCTTGGTTCAAATTTCACTTTGTGATATGTTTACTCTTAATGAGTTGATTGCTAACGAGTTTTATATGATCTAGTTATAAGTTATATCATCTTGAAATGAGGAAAAGTCTCATCGGATTTCAAAGGAACACTTATGTTAATTGTAATTTTGAATTTAAGTCTATCAAAATATAAGTATGTTAATAGAGTTACATCATATTGCACCTAGAACAGTCGAGGTGCTCTATAGCCTAGTATGGGATAAAAACACAGTTTAAAAAAGTAAAAGTCGGCTTAAACAAAAAAAATAATTCACGTAATGCTAATGCAACAACTATAACCCACATCACAAAAGAATAGCATATCGACCTTATTGCAAATGTTATAAAAAAAATTAAAACCATCATAAATCCATCTTAAATCCAAGTCTACCAAGTACCAAGAGCAATCAAATGTCTTGAGGTAAAATTATTTTATCATAAATTTTTTACACATTAAAAACATAATTTACAAGAAATTTTACCAAACTCAATGTATATGTGGATTTATTCACTTTATTTATTTTTTAATTAAATAATTGATGTAATTTAAAAAAATTTACTTTTATATATATTTTAATTTCAAATTTTCAAATATAATTATTTATAAAAATTAATATTAAATTAACATATAAAATGCCCATAAGAAAACCCTTGCAAAACGAAATGAAGACGTATTGGGATGTATTTTAAACTTTAGTCATAGCATTTTAATTTTTTTCTAAAGTGGATTAAAAATAGTCCCAAAGAGTTAGTTTAAATTGTTAGGACTAAAAGTGAGATTTCTCTTTGAAAATTTCGGAAGTGAGATTTCTCTTTGAAAATTTGGGAAGTGAGATTTTTCTTTGTAAAGTTGAGAAGATCATTTGTTTAACACTTTTGTTTGCATTGACAAAATCCATGGATGGGGTGTTACTTAGAAAATGGCAAGGTGGATGTGGTTTTCTGCGGAGATAGTTAGGTGGTGGTTCTTACTTTCAGGTTGATCTGAGTTACAAGTGCAAGCTTGTGGTAGAAGCGAACCTGTTATTTATGATAGTTATTATTATGCATTTACGGTGAGGTTCGGTCTCAAGCACTCGATGTTGGGAATGTGATAGCTTGTTGCTATGCTTAGATGACAGTAATGGTGATTCATACAACTCGCACAAGGGACGATAATACGTATATGCTTGTAATGAATGTTAATATTAAGTGTATTAGTGACGGACAAACTCAAATTTATAAACAGGTGGGTATGTTCCAACTCCATTGTTTCATTTAATCCTCAGTTGGCTACAAGTTGGTGTTTGGATTCCTTGTCTCCATGCCTAGGTTTTGTTTGAGAGGTTGCTCTAGTTGGGCTAGTGAGTTCACTCTTGCTCTGGCCATCTCTCTGCTGGTCTGATAGTTGGTTCCAGGCCTCCCACACTCACGATGAAGCCCAATTTGGATGAAAATACCACAAGGTCTTAACCCTATGATCTCTAGGAAGAACAATTCAACGGGGGATGCAAAATTGAATGGTTTGATTCAACTGGCAATTCTTTGGTATTTGGAGATAACCCGATGATTTCTAGCACTGTGGAGGACCGGAAGTGGATTTCTTTTTCTCCTGTGGGTTGCCCAGCTACTTCAGAGACTCCTTACGCCGCTCCTCACTTGAGTTAGGATGCTCTTGGAAACTTTTATCATGGACTTTGATTTCAAGACAGAGTGATGACTCATTTGATATAATTCTTGATTTCAAACCTTGCTTCTTGAGCTCATTCAGAAGGAGGATGCACTCTTGGTTGAAGACACAATTTTGTTCAACTTTCCAATCCCTCTATGTGCAACTTTTGAGGAGAATTCAGTGGGTGATGAGTCTCCAAAGATGGATCAA
Source organism: Pseudotsuga menziesii (assembly GCA_001517045.1). Taxonomy (NCBI): domain Eukaryota; kingdom Viridiplantae; phylum Streptophyta; class Pinopsida; order Pinales; family Pinaceae; genus Pseudotsuga; species Pseudotsuga menziesii. Next base: position 495,167 of record LPNX010731805.1, on the reverse strand, counting down.
ATCTGAGTCAATTGGTTGATTTTGTTTTGGTCTGTAATTTTGGTCTTGGTTTTGGTTAGCAACAGGTTTTTTGTAGTCGAACAAGTGTTTGTTTCTCATTATGGAAGATTGTATCCATCTTGAATGTTTAATTCTTGTCTTAGAATTTTGTTGATGTCAAATAAGTAGAATCTCTATGTCAAACCCAAAGTTTTAAACTGTGTATGTACAACTATGTTGATTCTCTATTTGACATAATATAGTTTTTATTTACTTAAAAAAAAGCATTAGCAAAATTATACCTGAAAAAAAAAGTGAATTAAAAATAAACCAACTCAATTTTGAATTCCTTATAAATTTAAATTTCCAAAAAATTAAATGTGTCCTTTTTAACTTAAATATTATCTTTTAATTTTAAAAAATTAATATACACTTTTTATTTGAGTAAGCTATCTACCCGACCATTCGCACCGGGGCCTACTTGACTCCGTCTAGTAATAGATTACTCTGTTATCTTTCTGTGATAGTGAGACCAAGAATAGCAGATTCTGCTTCTTTTCTTACATTTTCATTTCAAATCAATTCTACAACAAACTATTATTACACTCCAATATAATGCAATAACGAAGAATACTAATTTACCAAATCAAATTGAATCTACAGACTGAACCCATCTAAACCTAATCTGAAATTTTGTTCTAAAAACTTGTAATTTGAAATTCAATTGTTATGGATTTGATAACGCCAATGTTTTGTGTGTATGCTAGTTTAAAACTTTAACCTCTGTGATCATGAAGGATAAAGAATCCAAGGTTTAAACCTGGATCGGGTTCCATAAAACAAACAAAGGAGTTGATTAATCGTTACAAGGAAGTTGGTAAAACGTTCCAAGTTTTAGATCTTTCCAGTTATTTTTATGGAGTTGACTAAACTTATACAGTTCTAAACATACATTTGCAATTTTTATAAAAATTCCAATAAAAACTTACAATTTTAAACTTGCACTTAAAAAACAAGAATTTCCATGGCTAAATTTATGCATGGATGAATTCAAGAGCCCAGTTAGTGTGAAAGTAGGTGTTGAAATAGGTTGTTCTTGGTCTCACCGAAAGGTAACAGAGTAAGCTATTACTCGATAGCATCAGGTGGGCCCCAGTGCAAATGGTCGGGTAGATAGCTTACAATTATTCATAACTTTTAAATTTAAATAATATTTTTTGTTTGTTTATTGGAATAAATAGATATTACTTAATATGCATTTTTAAACTTAATTATTTATAACTTTTAAATTTAAATAATTTTTTTATATGAAATAAAGGAGGGAAGAGGGATATTTTCGTCATTTTCTTTTTAATATATAAGATTGTTATATTTTATTTTAGCGCGCGCACACACACACAAATATATATATATTGAAAGTTAGTCACATGAATTTTGATTTATGAAATTTAAAAAAAAAATATTTGATTTTCTTTGGAATTTTATTTTTATATTTACTAAAAATTTAAGATTAGCATTCTTGAATTGTTATAGTTGTGATGAGTTAAAAGGTTAGAAATGTTAGTTATACCAATGTTTTGAAATTGCACTATAATATGGGTGTATGCATGACATTTTATGAGGTCTCTCGCTCTCTCTATATTTTTGTTTCAAAAGGAAAAAGTGTCACTTTCATGTTATTTAAAAAGACTGAATCAAAGAAAACATAATATATCTGGATCTTATCTATACTTGGTTATGCCATTCATAATGACAAAAAGACTATTACAACTATTCATCCAACTATCCATCATACAATCAAACCCGATCATCAACCTATAATCATATTTGTAGACGACTGAACATACTCATCAAACCTATCCCCCTCTTAAAAAAAAATTATACATTACATAAGATGACTTCAAATACTAAAACTTATAATTGACACATTCCTCAAAATTTTTATCTAATCTTATACAAGATGTAACAAAATCCACACAAAACCCTATATATGTAGGGGAAAACATATAAAAGACAAAAAGAATAATGTTTTAAAATGTGAAGTTATAATAACAACTTTGACATGACTAAAAATATTTAACCTAAATCACTTATTTATAACGTACTAGTAACATATAAATATACTATCTTCTATGTAAAGATCAACTTACTTTTATATTTATATATATATATATGACAAAGATGGGAACGCATCGATGGTGTGGAATGAGAGATGGATTCAAGGAGTTTTAGAGGTTCTCTTGATTGATGGTGTCTATCTATTTCCATGACTTGTTTTTTTGTTATGATTTTCAATGTTCTTTATATCTTGGAAGCATTTTGAACAGTTTAGAGCGATATTTATCTTATTTTTTGATATGTCTAATATGAATACATAATATTAGTGGTTTTTTGTGGAGGTTGTTTACAACTCTTAGTAGGAGAAGCAGCTACGGTGGTAGAGCAGTAGCAGTAGCTGTGGCTCGTTTGCTTAGTGAACGAGCAATCAAGGTTTCGGAAAGCCTCTGGCTCTAATCTCCCATCTCTCACAGTTCTACAACTAGGGTTCGGAAAGCATCTGGCGGCTCTGCAACTAGGGTTTTGTTGTTTTCGCTCTGCAACTACATCTTTATTGACGACAGTTTTCGCTCTGCAACTAGGTTTTTTGTCATTTTGAGAGTTGTTTTTTCCCTCTTTCTGTGGCGGCTAGGGCTCCTTCCCTAGCCTCCCCACTCCTCCTTGAAGCGAGTAGCTCTGTAGCGAGGCTTGACGGCGGCGCAAGGCTTGACGGAGATGGCATTTATCCTGTTGTTGGCGGCTCACCCGCAGTTTCAGCTTGGTGGTCATGGTCGCCATGTGGAGGCTGTGACCTTTTGGCGATAGTGCCTTGTATGTCTCATGGATGCTCATGGCTAGGGTTTATTTGCTTTTTTGTTTTTTTTAAAACCGATGGTGCTTGTGGTTTACTGGACAGAGGGTACTCCATCATCTTTGGTTTTGCATTTGGCATTTGGCGGTTTGCTTATTACATTGCCTATTATGCTTCTTTGCTCTCTTTGAGCAGTTATTTTTGTAAGAATGCTTTTAGCTTGCTTGTATTGGCTGACATGTAATGGGTTTCTTTGGGATGGATGGTTGATGTTATTTTCCATCTAAGAAAAGTTATGCTTGAGGAAGTTTATGTGTAAGACTGATACTAAGCCATTATGACTTCTGGCCTATGTATATTTGATGTGTTGATCTTATAATACAGTTTTATAAAGATAAAGCTGTCTTTTTCAGTGTGAAAAAAAGCTCTTAATAACTTGTTTACTTGACTAAAAGTAAGTTTGTATGATGATTTTTGTATACTAATTCTCTTACTTTAATTTAATTAAAAAATAATTAAAGGCCAATTTTAGCAAAGACATTCTCAATATTTCAATAAAATATGAAAAAAATGTTTAAAGAAATGTAAATTATTATAATTATTATTGTTATAAACTTGAAATTTGGCACTAAATTAATTAAACATGAAACGGTGATTTAAGGGTGATAAAATGTAAACTCATTTACTTTATTTTTGACCACTAAATGAATTTGATTGCAATAAGTAAACTATTATTACACAGTGAAGAATCTATGTATGAGTGCAGTACGCATCCCAGGAATAAAAAAAAAAAAATAATAATCTTTAAGTACAATAGAATAATGATAAAGTTGAGCATGATAGTTTAAAAAGAGATGAAAATAAGTGCATTTATTGCAAAGTGGATGAGCAATAAAATCACATGATGAAGGATGTAACAAAAAAGATATGTAACATAAATCACATGATAAGGATGTAACCAAAAAGATATGTAACATATACCAACTTCGCATAATATCGTAAGAGTACAATTCTCCTCTCGTGTCTCAATCCGAAGTTAATACTTCGGAGGTAAGAAGTAACAACTAATGTTGAGCTTTTGGGATCTCGTTATTACACTCCGTCGTGTGAAAACAAAGGGAACTTTTGTTACTCACACCATATGGAAAAAGTGGAAAGCCGACAAACCGTTCCTTCCAAGGAGGAGGGCAACTTTTGCTATACTCTTTTGTTATTAAATTAATTTGGTGATGTTATTTACTTCAAGCTAACAAACTTTTAGTAGAAAACATGTGGTTCTTAGTCTTAAGGCTATGTAATATATAGAGTTGGTTTTTAGTACAAAGGGGCTATGTAATATATGGTTTTGGTTTTGTTCTTTTGGAATGAGTGAAGACATTTATTTAGGAAGTTATTTAGAAGATTTTTCTAAAGAGTTAATATTTATACTTATTAGGGGATTGGATTTTTAAGGGTGATAAGGGAGGTTTTGGTTAGGAGATATAAACATTAGGGTTGGAGGCACATGTGGGTGACAAGTCGTTAGGTAATCCTTGTAAAGTGGCATCATAATTAATAATGGATTAGGGATCAAGGGCCCATTCATGGAGTCTGAATTCATGGGTTCGAATTTTGGCAATGGATTTATTGTTAGGCACATAAAAGGGACTAGTTACTCTCCTACCAAATCATGCTTTGTCAAAGGTGGCTTTTGTTTTGAGGTTGAGGCCAAAGGAAGGGTTATATTACTCTACTTTTGAGAGGAAGGAATTGCTACCTTCAAAGTAACTATAGAATTACAATGGCCCCATTTAACATTAGAGTTAGGGTGATCTAAGAACATGAGGTGATCTCATTTCAAGGTCAACTAGAGGTATCAAAGTTTAATGAGTAGTCATTCAGAGATTTGGCTAAAGGGATAGGGTTTGTAGGATCATATTTGGACCTAAAGTCTTTGTGTGGAGGCTTCATATGTAAGGTGAAACGAAGATAGACTTGGGGGGGAGCAATCCTAAGAGACAAAAAAGGGTTATCATGGAAAAAGAGGGAAGGGTTAATATAGTATTTGATGAGGATATGGGAGTGCACCAAATCATGGAGTACATCGATAAGGCTCTGATATGCGAGTTTTTTGGGAAGCAAATTACAACAGATACCTTAAACTCATGGATGCAACAACTTTGGAAAGGGAATATAGAGTATGGTCATGTTTATTACATCATGGCTCGAGGTTGGCTTGGATTCCTATTTTGATCTAAGGTGGATGCTTATAAAATCATGAATGGGCAGTTGGTTTTGGGGTACATCGTTTCTATCTTTGAAACCTTGACATGCATGTTTTGACCCTAAGGCTAAAGAATCTACTAAGATTCTGATTTGGATGAAAGTGTCAAGGCTTCTTTTAGAGTTTTGGATATAAAAATTATGGAGAAGTTAGGGAATGTGTTGGGAAAGTTCATTTCGGTGGATGCCTCTTACAAAACTAGTGTATTCAAGACTATGACCAATGTTTTAGTGGAAATAGACACAAAAGAGAGTTGTTGGAGAGTGTGAACACTGAGATGGGACACATTATACAGATCGAGTCTTATATCATTGGAACGAGCATTTCAAGTGTGTTCAATGCCATGTGCAAGGTCACATTGTTAGACATCATTGCCCAAAGCCTTTAAATAAAAAATTATGGAGGAGAAAACCTGAGAATGTGAAGGCTCACCATAAGACATAACAACAATTCCATAAGTGGATAACTAGTCTTATTTGAGGAAGGGGTTGTTTGTGTCCTAGTTGTTGATAAAAAGGATCAAGGGAAGATCGTGCATGAGTAATTAGAGCCCATATTAAAGGATCTCAGTCAAGAAAAGAATCCACTTACAAAATATGAGATTACTTGTCTAGAAGAAGCAATATAGAAGCAATCTAGGGTTTCATGTGATGTAGAAGGCATGTCTCATATAGTTTCTCCTACCCCTTTCACTTGTAACAATGTCAATGGTGTTTTATGGGTCGAGGAAGTTGGGAAAAACCTTTCGAATTTGGATTCAAATCCTAATGGGATGCCCAAGATGAACAAAGGGTTGGGGGGGAACCATCTAAAAGTGAGTCCAAATCTTGATCTAGCTGTAAAAAGAAATATAGGTCTTTCTTTGTTTCTAGTCTTTATTCCAAAGGTAGGCCCTATGTTAGGTCTAATAATTTGGAAGAGGAACATAAGTCCCCTAGTTGACACCATCTTAGAATAAGAAAGGGGGAAGAGGGTTTCTGGGGCGAGGGTTTGGGTAATAATGGAATTAAGGTTTTATAACACTTGTAGTTGTAAGGAAGTATTTTATCCAAATGGGTCAAGAGAAGGCATGGAGAGAAGTATAACAACAGAGACAAAAAAAATCACAAGGATACTTAGAGCAAGTCAACCCCTAAACAAGGCTGGCAAATAAATATTATGTCCTTGAACATTAGAGGGTTGGGAAACCCCTCAAAGAATTTGGTCGTAATGAGACTTGTTGAGATTGAGAAGCCCAATACCTTCCTATTACAAGAAACCATTGAGGGTGGGAAAAATATTGTTGGGATATTGAAATCTTGTTGGTATTGATGTTGAATTAGTATCTTGAGTGCTTTTTCCACTGGATGGAGATCCACTATATCTATGATGAATGCTTATTTTCTTATATCGAGTTTATGTGTAACATGTGAAGTAATGGCCTTGGGCATTCTATTTATGTTTTAGATTTTATATGGACCATATCATGATGGATAGAGGTATTGGTAAACATTTTTTGCACGCGTGATCCTTAAACTGTCGTGGATATTACACTAGAATAATTCGTGGCCATAATAGATCTTACAACTTAGTTCCTTTTATTAACTTATATCCATTGAATGATAAATAATTGGAACTGAACGAAAAATAACTAGAGTAAAGAAATACACAATCCACATATTAAACAAAATATTTATCCTAGGAAAACCCACTATGAGGAAAAACCCTGCCGAAAATGAGGACTATGACTTGCTCTTTTATATAAAGTGAAAATACAAAGAAGGTGGTACTCTCCATGGAGTTACCTATGACTCTACGGCCAGAACAAATACTGCATGATCTTCTACTTCCTCTGTAATTCTCTAATATCCACTCATGTGTTGTTACTTAACTATAGAGTAATATAATAACATCAAATGAATGGAACTCCTTCTCCTCCTAATAACATGGTATTTAACATAGCCCAATAGCCATCTAGGGTTTGTAAGTTCTAAATATGTGCAAAGAAGGAAAGCATCCAGATTCTTTTAAGCAAAACACATAGATTTACCCTGAAAACTCTTAACTAGGAAAACTAGCAAAACCTTGGAGCCACACCTCCTCTTCTCTCATTATCATTATGAATAACTCACAATACAATATAGGTATTCTACAACATCCAATACCCTAATCCATAAACAAAATTAGAAAATAGACCCCAATCCCTTAACCGAGATTATATTACATATTTTTAGAAAATTCCCCTAAATAGCAAAAAAAAACCCAAAAATTTGGGCTCGTTGCGCTCATGTCTGAAATAACCTGTTTTTGTGAAGGTTTTGATAGGGATTGTCCTGAGTGTTGCTGACAGGTGCACCCCCCCACACACATGCAAAGATTATAACACATACCCAACATTCTCCCACTTGTTGTTTTCTTTGCATAATAATGAGTCATGTACTCATAAAGTCATAAGTCTAGGGCACCAATGCCTATAGACTCTCTACACCAAGATAACTTCTTTGTACTGATAGACTTTGTTAATGAGTTTGCAACATTCTTCAAGGTGTCAACTTTTTTCAGCAACACCTTCTTGTCTTCAACCATATCTCTCACAAAGTGATATTGCACATCTATATGCTTTGTCTTAGCATGATAAGCAAGGTTCTTTTTTAGGAAGATTGCACTTTGGTTGTGACGTCCCCATACCCCAAATGTGGATAAATTAAAAAAATTGCTTCAAGAACCCTTGTTCTCCTTTTGAAACACAGGGCATGGACATTAATACACTCTTCAACATTCATTATCAGGATTAGAAAAGACTGTAACAATTGTTTCACCCTTGACAGATCTATTCTGTGACCAGAAGACCTCTTTCGCACTGAACCTGTCATTTCCACCTTCCACCTTCCACCATATTGAACTCGAAAATTGGAACACAAAACATGACATAAACATTAACCTTCCGCCCTTTCGCATTTCTGCCTTTCGCCCAGAACTCGAGAGTCAGAACTCAAAACCAGACGGAGAATTAACCTTCCGCCTTTACGCCTTCCGCCCAAAACTCGAAAGTTGGAAACTCAAACATGATAGAGTCCTTCGAACCTCCTTCCGCCTTTTCATCCAGAACTCAGACGTTGGAAACATAACATTCGACAGAGTCCTTCAACCATGGTTCTACCTTCTGCCCTTCCACATTCCACCTTCGGAACTCAAAAGTCAGAAACATAACGTTTGATGGAGTCCTTCCACCTTCCGTCTTTGGAATTTGGAAGTCAGAAGACCAACTTTTGACCTTAACCTTTTCCCCATCTTCCACTTCCCGCCTTCCGCCTTCCACAGGCAGATTCCGGGGTGCGAAAAACACACCTCTGCCTTGGAATTTCCGGTTCTTTCTTCGCTTCCAGCTTCTGCCCTTCACAGGAAGATCCCAGAGTGCGGAAACCAACATTCTGCCCTGTTTCCACTTCTCTTTTCTGATTTTCTCCTTCCGCCTTCCCCATGAGGATTTTAAGGGGCAGAGATGTTGAGTCGGATGCATTCTAACTCTGTAACAAGCTTCTAGCCTCCATGAACTTAGGTAAAATGCATTAAAACATGCAAGGTATAAAAAAATGTAAATGTAGGTACATTCATTCAACATTAACCTCTACTAAAACATTGCAAGCATTCATCATATTCATTTATTCAGTCATAAGAAACTACATTGCATAAACAAGAATAATAGAGAATACTTATCTTGGAGATGAAGTTGTCCCACAACTAGCTATGTCGGTGCAACGTTCCACCCAACCATAGGCCAATGTGTTCATTAATTTCTCAACACCACTTCCACCCCCAAGATGGGCATTATTTCCAAAAGGAACTAGGGAACAACATGCTCACACATAGCCAACACACATCAAAACACAGTCAAACCAACATACAGTTGGGTTTCTCAGGTTGCTAAGGCAATGGAAAGGTAGAATTGCTAAGCTAGTGAGCTCAACCACATAGCTATGGACACCTACACCAAATCTATCCATCTTGGAATTCCACAATACCTACACACCAACACAAGAAAGTATTCCCTTCACTGCTAAACAGTTCCATCAGGCCATATCTTCCTTTCCAGTGCTCTTGAGGGTGTGCATAAAGGATTTGCCAGTCCCTCTTGATCTGTATGTGAGGTTCCTCTCTTCACTAGGTTTATCTGCCAATTCTAGGCCTCTTCCACTCCTGAGTCTTTCTGACCAAAACAGGGATGCACATCATAGCAACCCACAAGGAAAACACAACAACATAGGCTCCACTCTGTAACACAAAGAAAACAGGGTTCCATAACATAATGGACCACAATGTAGATGGAATGAACAATCATGAACATTAAACATTCTCCATGACCCAAGAGAGTGAACAAATGCATAATCGATCGGATCGAACGAATGCAAGAGTGTTGGTATCCTTCGAATGACCAAACTGATCAGGTGAAGACTCGGATGACATACTGGGCACAAAATTGTTAGATTTTTATCATTCAAGCTAGTATTATGATATTAGGATCTTTAACTGAGAGAATAACATGCACAACAATAAACACAAGAGACAAGAGACACAAAGAATTTTCCTTGAGGAAACCATAAAGGAGAAAACCCCGCAACCTCCTCAAATATAGAATCAACACTAAAAGTAAAACCTGAAAACATAAAGATGATCTCCCAACAGCAGTAGTCTCTCTCTCTGATCCCAATAACTTCTCTCTCACTCATGTGCCCCAATGAGTGAGTGTGTGTGTGATAAATAGAGAGGCTCACTCTCTATTTATATTCTTTTGTTCACTTGAAACCCACTCCAACATGTCGGCCTCACTTAACAATTACTTACTAGAGCCAACATCTCTAGGAGTGTCTAATAACCCTAGTGCCCTACAACTTGTGGGGACTTTGCCTCCTTCGACCAACAAGGAGGGTTATCCGTAACACAATGGTGGGGACTATTGCCCTGACTTACAATGACTCACCTAGGGTCGACTTCTCTAGGATAGTCTAATAACCCTAGGGCCCCAAAACTGTGGGGACTTTAACCCTTGACCAATAGGAGGGTTACCCACAATGACTTGACATGACTTGTTTACATTATTGAACCTCCTGATAGGAACATCGGGGCATGACATGATTCAAATACATTACAGACACATCCTAGAATAAACATCGGGGTACAATACATAAGATATACGGATGAATACATTCCAAAGTTACAAATACATTAACAAAAATCATGTGTTTTACTTGCTTTAGAAGAAAGAACACAACTTCTGCAACTGTAGGCTTGCTCAGTCATGAAATCGATTGCCATGCCTTGCTCTGCCCAAGGCATTAACTGCCTCAACCAATTTCCTGCAAGAAAATTGAATGTTCGAGCACGGGGATGAAACAGGGTAGACCGGCTAACGAACGGGTAACTTTTGAACAGATATATGGCTGAGATCAACTATCAAACAAATAAACGACGCACAGTGATTTCGATGATTCAACTAGCGTGACTTAACAAACTTTTGTTGCACACAGAATTTTTATCAAATCCGCCTCATCACTTTTGAACTCCATCGTTGATCTGGCGGAGACACTGATCCGATGGTCAACAAAAATTCCGTTGATTCAACTAGCAAGTTGTTTAACATCAGCTAGCAGGCACGCAATTTCTATCCAAATTTTGTAATCCGTCTCACGTCCGCCTGGGTGACTTGGACGACAAATCAATGAAGATTTTTATGCTAATTAAACTGGGTTTTGTGAGGATTGAACCTGCAGTCCCTCACTTGGCATCTGCTGGTTTAATCCCTCTCTATTCCTATGTGAAATCACGCCCCCATCTCTTTTCACATTGCAGTGCATAGCTAGATGTGATATTTTTATTAAATGGTGTATTTACATGATATTCAAAAAGATGCCGTGCTTGAGTTAGCACCATAACCAGAGGCATCAACCTTGATCATCTATACACAAAACACCAAATCATTAGCAATTCCTTGGCCTTCAGCTCCTTGCCATGATTCTCATAATATATACAACATGTACAATTTCAATATCATGGGGTCAAAACCAGGGTATTACATTCCCCTCCCCCTTGGGGTCAAAATAGGGGTGTTACATTCCCCTCCCCCTTCATTAGCATTGTCCTCAGTGCTTTTCAAAATTAAACAAAAATGGATGTGCCAATCGCATGGCATCCTCTAGCTCCCACGTAGCCTCTTCAAGACCGTAGTGCTCACACTGCACCTTCACCTGTCCAACGGCTCGATTCTGGAGCACTGTGACCATTCTGTCGAGGATGCGTAATGGCTCAATTTGGAACTCTCCCTTGNCAATTTATCACATGGTTAGGATCATGTACATATTTCTTAAGCAAAGAAACATGAAAAACATTATGAGCTCTAGTGCTAGCAGGAAATGGAAGTCTATATGCAACTGACCCTATTCTTTCAAGCACTTCAAACGACCCACAGTATCTAGGTGACAACTTGACACAAATTCCAAGATTTAAGGAACTCTTCCTTACCCTCACTCTAAGTTAAACATGATCCCCAACACTGAACTCTCTATGCACCCTATGCTTGTCTGCATAGCTTTTCTGTCTATCTTAGGCTGCTTTCAGGTTCGACCTGATCTTTGCAACCTTCTGCTCCATTTACTTGAGCAATTTTGGACCAAGCACAATCCATTTTACTGGATTATCCCAAGTCACAGGAGTCCTACACCTTCTTCCATACAAAGCTTCATAAGGACTCATTCCCAATGACGCTTGTTTTCCATTATTATAAGGAAACTCTACCAAGTGTAAATAATCCTCCCACTTGGATGGTTTGTCCATCACATACATGTGAAGCATGTATTCAAGCACCTGATTTACTCTCTTTGTCTGACCATCAGTCCGTGGATGGTAGGCAGTGTTGAAGTTCAACTTAATACCCAAATATGCAAACAAACCCTTCCAAAAATTGGAAGTAAACTTGGGATCCCCATCAAAAACTATTTCCTTAGGAAATCCATGCAATTTGAAAATCTCCTTCATGAATATTTTTCCAATGGCATCATTTTTATACATGGACTTAACTGGTATAAATGTGCCGCCTTTGTCAACTTGTCCACCACAACCATGGTGGAATCATGTTGTCTTCAAGTCATTAGAAATCCTGTAATGAAATCCATGGAAACGACTTCCCATTTCCATTATGGGACTAAAAAATGATGCAACAAACCTATTGGGTGTTGATGCTCAACCTTCACCTGTTGACATTTCATGCACTTTGAAATATACTCAGCAATGTCCTTATTCATTCCTAGCAAAAAATATTGCTTTCTGGCTGTAGCAATTGTCTTCTGATATCCTAGGTGACCATAATATGGAGCTTGATGGATCTCATCCATAACAATTCTCCTCAAGTCTGCTACACTTGGAATATAAATTTTGTTCTTATAGGTAAGAATTCCATCTTCTTCCAATTTATATCCCTCATACCTCTTCTCAAGACTTTGCTGCTGCAACTTGTCCTTGACCTGCACATACAATTCATCTTCAACAACATGATTAACAATCTGCTGCCTCAAATATGATTGGCAAATACTAAGAGATGCCAAGTGCATTTCATGCACCTTCCTGTTGAGTGCATAAACCACTTTATTTTCTTTTCCTTTTATGTGTTTTATTTCAAAATCAAACTCACATAAAAAATCCAGCCATCTAGCTTGCCTAGCATTTAGAGTAGGCTAATCAAACAAATATTTCAGATCATAGTGGTCTATCCTTAGCTCAAATTTTCTACCCATTAAGTAATGCCTCCACATATTGAGAGCATGTGCTATGGATGCAAGTTCTAAATCATGAGTGGCATAGTTCTTCTCACTATCCTTCAATTTTATTGACTCATAGCATACCACGTGCTTGTCTTGCATAAGAACTCCTCCTAGTCCTTGATTACATGCATCGGTACACACCACAAAATATTTCTCTGGGTTTGCAATTTTCAGAATGGGTGCACTTGCAAGAAGATTCTTAAGCTATTTTCCTCACATATTGGTGTCCATTCAAACCTTATCCCCTTATTTTGCAAAGAAGTGATTGGATGTGCAACCTTGGGGAATCCTTCAATGAACCTCCTGTAATATCCTGCAAGTCCCATAAAAGATCTTACATCTGTCACATTTCTTGGAGTCAACCAATTCATAATGGCTTAAATATTCTCAGGGTCCATAGATTTTCCTTCACTTTAGATAATGTGCCCTAAATAATGAATTCTATCTTTGTAAAAGTCACATTTTCTTGGCTTTGCATACAACTTATGCTGCCTTAGCAATTGCAATGTCAATCTTAGATGTTCTTCATGCTCTTACTCATTTTTGGAATAAATGAGAATGTCATCAAGGAAAACAAGAAAAAAATTGTCCAAATACTTGCTGAAGACACTATTCATGAGACATATAAATGTAGCTGGTGCATTTGTGAGACCAAATGGTACCACTACAAACTGATAATGTCCATACCTTATTCTGAAGGATTTCTTATGAATATCTTCATCATTGATCCTCACCTGATGGTAACCCGAACTCAAGTCAATCTTTGAGAATACCTTTGCTCCTCTCAATTTATTAAAGAGGTCATCAATTCAAGGTAAAGGATATTTATTCTTCACAGTGACTTTATTCAATTGTCTGTAATCAATACACAACTTGAGTGTACCATCTTTATTTTTCACAAACAGAACTGGTGCTCCCCAAGGGGACACACTTGGCCTGATATACTTCTTCTCCGAAAACTCTTGCAGCTGCATATTAAACTCTAGTAATTCTGGTGTGCTCATCCTGTAGGGTGTCTTGGACACTGGTGCTGCTCCTAGCACAAGTTCAATTGTGAAATCAATGTCCCTCTTTGGAGGAAGCCTTGGAATTTCATCAAGAAAAACATCCCTAAATTCCTACAACACATGAAAGTACTCCAACCTAGGATTTTCATTCTTTGTTGCCTCCAAAATATGATATGCATACACTCTACAACCTTTCCTACAAAACTTCTTCAATTGCATTGCTGAAATCTGCCTAACATAAATCACCTTCGGAATGCCTCTTACAACCCTTAAGTTTCCTTCTTCATTATGCACTCAGAAGTCTTGTTGTAACAATCAAGCTTTACTCCGTGTGCTTCCAACCAATCCATTCCAATGAGAATATCATAGGAACCAAGTGGTAGAACATCCAGATCTACATAAGTGACCAATCCATCCATAACCAATGGATATTTCTCTACCACTTCACTAACCTTTCTCTTAGTCCCAGTGGCTAGTTGAACTAACCATGATTTGTTATGCTTTAACTTATTAAAAGAAAAAATATTAACATGTCACGTCCCCTCCCGCCTCATAGGAGAAACACAACCATAGCCCCACACATTTGATGAATGTGCATCCAGCTCGAAGTTCAATATATTAAACTCTGTGTAAAAATTCCCCAACTTCCTAATAACAGAGAAATTGATCCTGTCAATGATCCATTCGACGATCCATGAAGAAAATCTCAGAGGAGATCGAACGATGGAGAAAGCTCACAACTGAAATCGACGGTCACAATCTGTTCCGCATCTGGAAATAGATCGATGACAGAGAATCAATCCCACACGAGTCAACGGTGTAGAAACTTGAATCTGTGGGATCAGGGAAATATGAAAATTTCGGTCCCTCATCTCGCATTTCGCATTTCGCATCCCGCATCCCACATGTGGATAGACTATTGCGGAAATAATTAATTGCGGAATTAGAGATCGTGAAGCCGCATCCCACATTCCCACATGGGGAAAGGTGGGTTGCGAAAGAAAATCTGTCAGGAAGGGAATCCACAGAAGGGTGTTTCCGCATCCCGTAAGTTGCAGAAAGGAAAGTTGTGGAAGGAGATTTCTGCGGAAATTCAACCTGCTAACAAAAGTATTGGATAGATTGATCATTCAGGCCATCACCAATCTGACCATCTAAGCACCATAACTTAGTTTAAAAATACATTGAACGAAACATACATAGATGCATACAATTTCAATTATACAGTGGAATCAATTCATCAATTCAACACGTTAAATAGGTTCATTATATTTCATGAAGCAAATACCATTTGCAGAGATTAACACATAGATACTTATCTTTGAAAGAAGTTGGTTTGCAACCAGCTACGTCGTTGCAACGTTCCACCGAACCATAGGCTAGTGCGCTCATAAATCTCTCAGCAACACTGCCACCCCCGAGCTGGGCATGATTCCCATAAGGAATAAGGGATACTAGCAGGCTTAGAAATAGACAAGAATACCACCGAACTTAGCCAAGCCAACACAATTGGGTTTATCAGGCTATAAACAAACAAGCCAATATACTGTTGGGTTTATCAGACTACAGTTAGTCAAGCCAACATTCTCATTAAGGACCATCCAAGCCAACTAACAGATGGGTTTATTAGGCTACAAAAGAGCTGGAAAACTTGAACTGCTAAGTTAGTGAGCTCAACCATCGAGCTGTGGACTCCTGCACTAGACTAGGCTTGGCTCCTAAACATCTACACACCCAAAACAAGGAAGAATCCCCTTATCTACTACACAACCCCTCAGGCTATACCTTCCCTTCCAGTGCTGTTCAGGGAGTGCAAAGAAGAAAACCAACCCCTCCAGATCTATTTGTGAGGTTCCTTCCTACACTAGGTTTATCCTAGTTCAGATCCAATTCCACTCCAGGAAAAATGTGCACACACACATACCACAAGGTTAACACAACAAACTAGACTTCCACTCGCTCTGTGACAGAGGAGACCATTGCACAACCATGCTCAGGATGGTAACAACAGGCGAACAACATAGAACTAAACATGGTTCTGCAAACAGGACGAACACATAATGCGCATGCATAGGATGGAATAGGGAAAGATCAGAATCGGCCACAACGTTTTGGGTGAAAGGCCGATGATGGACTGCGTATGCCTAATGAAAAACAAAACCAAGAAACTGAAAGCGTGAAGGATGGATGAACTAAACGTCCCGCCGCTCCCCACAACATGAGGGAAGATGAAAGTGCGAGTGCATGAGGAAATGGGCATACGTTTTCTGGGTGTTTTCTTTTGACACATGGATTTTCCCCCATGGCTCAAGGTTAAACATTCCCCCTCCCCCTTCCTTAGGAAATCATGCCCCCATATCATTATTTGTTGCATTGACATAGCTGGTTGTGGATTTTTAATTTAAATTGCATATTTATATGATGTCCAAAAATTAAATACTGTGCCTGACTTAGCACCATAAACTGTAGGCATAAACCTTGATCACCTATACACAAAACATCAATCAATGGCAGGGCCTTGGCCTTGAGCTCCTTTCCATGATTCTATACAATATTTTGATCATACATATTTAATGCAAAATGAGGTCAAAACCCAGGTGTTACATTACCCTCCCCCTTCAACAACACTGTCCTCAATGTTCTACAAAATTGAACAAACATTCTACGCTGGCACCGCCCTCAGTGCCCTGTAGAATTGAACAAAAACAGATGTGCCAATCGCATGGCATCCTCCAGCTCCCATGTAGCCTCTTCAAGACCATAGTGTTAAATTTTCATATGCTTAGCTAAGACATTAGTATTTCATTTCATTTTTCATAACAAAAGCATTTAAGTAGGATCACTGAAAGATAGACAAGCACAACCATACAAAAGGAACAAAAAGATTTATCCTGGGAAAATCCTAAAGGGAAAAACCCAGCAAAAGCTTCCTCAATATAGATGCCCCAAAAAGATAAAAGATAAAACCAACAAGGAGATCAAAGCCTGATCCTCCTCCTTCTCCAGCTACTTCTCTTCTCCACTAATGCACTACACAAGTGAGAGTGTGTGTCATAAACGAGGAGCACTACACCTCTATTTATATTCACATGTTCACTTAAGTTAACTCATCTGTCATGTAGGCTCAAGCTACACATGTAGGCTCAAGTAACCACACTGGGGTGCTAATGAACCACCTTTACAATTAGAGGGGACTGCCTCATGACTCTTATTAGTTCTTCTGATTAGGAGCATCGAGGTACAAAGTAATACAAGTGGTTCTCCCGGTAGGACCATCGGGGACCACAAAGAAATACACATAGAATATTCTTCGAAGTTACAATATTTCAACACTCCCCCTTAACGAGAAGGGTATTCTATAACAACATCAACAACAACAATAATAGGAGAGAGATAGAGGACATCATCAACATCATCAGGGTGATACATCTATAAATCATTGGAAGCTTTTCAACATCATGTAGTCTTCATCTTCAATCTTTAGTCTTCAGCATCATCAGTACTTTGACCGCTTCGATCAGCAACATCTTCTTCAGCACTTTGACCTTTCGATTAGCAACATCATCTTCAACACTTTGACCTTTCGATCAACAACAACATCATCATCATACTCTGATATTTCGATCAGAAACATCATCAAAACATCAACATCATCATCATCAAAATATCATCATCATCACATTCTGATCTTTCAATCAGAATCATCATTATCATCAGCCTCTGATCTTTCGATCAGAAACATCATCAACCGAACATCATCATACTCTAACATCAACTCATCATCATATTCTGATCTTTCGATCAGTACGTCATCATCATCATACTTTGATAATACAGCATCATCATCATCAGGATCTCATCATCATCACATTCTGATCTTTCGATCAGAAACATCATCATCATCATCTCATTCTGATCTTTCAATTAGAAAGCATCATCATCATCAACAACATCATAATCATAAGCAACTTCTGATCTTCTAATCAGAAAACATCATCATCATCATATTCTGATCTTTCGATTAGAGAACATCATCATCAGCAACTTCTGATCTTTCGATCAGAGAAACATAATCATCATCATATTCTGATCTTTCGATCAGAGAACATCATCATCGTTAGTAACTTCTAATCTTTTGATCAGAGAAACATCATCATCATCATATTCTGATCTTTCGATCAGAGAACATCATCATCATCAGCAACAGCATCATCATCATATTCTGATCTTTCAATCAGTACGTCATCATCATCATAAAAACATCAACATCATCAAAACATCAACATGATCCTTCCTTTCGAAATTACGGGATTTAGGTCTTTACGGAGTTACCAATGATCCTTCCTTTCGGAATTATGAGATTTAGGTCTTTATGGAGTTATTAACAATCCTTCCTTTTGGAATTACGGGATTTAGGTCTTTATGGAGTTACTAATGATCCTTCCTTTCGGAATTACGGGATCAACATATTTGTGGAACTCAGACAATCCTTCCTATTGGAATTATGGGATCAACACATCTATGGAACTCAGACAATCCTTCCTATTGGAATTACGGGATCAATTCAATGATCCTTCCTTTCAAAATTACGAGATTTAGGTCTTTACGGAGTTACTAACGATCCTTCCTTTCGGAATTACGGGATCAACACAGATGTGGAACTCAGACAATCCTTCCTATTGGAATTACAACATCAACACATCTGTGGAACTCAGACAATCCTTCCTATTGGAATTATGGGATCAATTCAATGATCCTTCCTTTCGAAATTATAGGATTTAGGTCTTTACGGAGTTACTAATGATCCTTCCTTTCGGAATTACGAGATCAACACATATGTGGAACTTAGACAATCCTTCCTCTAGGAATTACGGGATCAACACACGTTCTCGAGTACCGAAGTCACTGGATTCGTTCTGAACCAAAGTTCAAGGATGATACAATCCTACCACATTCACGGGGACTGAGATCTCCGGATACATTTTGAACCAAAGTTCAGGGATGATGCAATCCACCACTTTCACGAGGGCTGAGACCTCTAGATACATTTTGAACCGAGGTTCAGGGATGATGCAATCCACCACTTTCACGGGGGCCGAGACCTCCAGATACATTTTGAACCGAAGTTCAGGGATGATGCAATCCACCACTTTCATGGGGGCCGAGATATCCGGATACATTTTGAACCGAAGTTCAGGGATGATGCAATCCTACCACTTTCACAGGGGCCGAGACCTCCAGATACATTTTGAACCAAAGTTCAGGGATGATGCAATCCCACCACATTCACGGGGGCTGAGACCTCCAGATGCATTTTGAACCGAAGTTCAGGGATGATGCAATCCCACCACATTCACGAAGACCGAAGTCACCGGATCTATTTTGGACAGATGTCCCAGGATGATACAATCCCTCTTCATTCTCGAGGACCGAGGTCTTCAGATCACTTTAGGGTAAGTACCCAGGGATGATACAATCCCACTGCAACATCATTACTCCCCCCTTCGAGGAAGGTCTTTTCGAACAACACCAAGCTTGTCTCAAAAGTGTTCGAACTTTACCCGAGACAGAGGCTTCATCAGTACATCATCATTCAAACCATCATCATCTACATCTTCAGTATAGAAATACGGAATCATCATCATCTGCATCTACAGTATGTAAATACTGAAACATCATCTATATCTTTAGTATGGGAATACTGAAACATAATCATCTACATCTTATCTTGTATGTAGAAATACCGAATTTTTATGTGTTACAATTGGAACATAGGGTTCTCTATCATCACAAATCTGGTTATCACATAGAATCATTGTAGTATCCATCTTTAGGTCAAAGAGACCTGGTATCAGCTTCCGAAGCCATATGACTTCACAAATTAGTAGAGCAATCTGCTATGTATTTTGCTTCAGCCGTGCTACGAGAAACAATGGACTGTTTCCTGCTAAACCGTGAACTCGTAGCAAACCCCAAACAAAAGCATCTACCTAATGTGCTTTTCCTGTCTAAGATACTTCCAGCCCAATCTGCATCTGTGTAGCCATACAATCTATACTCATGGCTACCATCATAGCATAGACCAAAGTCTATAGTCCCTTTCAGATATCTCATCACATGTTTTACGGTTACTAGGTGAACCCGTCTTGGTTGAACAAGATATTGACTTAAGGTGTTCACAGCAAAACAAATGTCTGGTCTGGAATTTGTTCAGTACATTAACGACCCAATGATCTGTCTGTAATGAGTCACATCCACTAACTCTGACGAGTCATCAGCTAACATCTTCAGGTTGGAGTCCATGGGTGTGGCCATGGATTTGCATTCCAACATATTGAATCTCTTCAATATCTCTACCGCATACTTTCCTTGGTTGAGAAAGATTTATTCTGAACTTTATCATATTTCCAGACCTAGGAAATAGTGCATTAACCCAAGGTATTTCATCTCAAATTCTTCTGCTAATTTCTTCTTGCTTTCCATGATCTGTTTCTCCTTCCCTGTCAAGAATAAGTCATCCACATATAATAACAGGATGACAGGTTCATATTCTACAACTTTGAGATAAAGGTTAGGATCATCTTTACTCTTGGTAAAGCCCATAATTGATAGGAAACTGTCTATCCTTCTATACCAAGTTCTGGGAGCTTGCTTCATGACATAGAGGGCCTTATTCAACTTACATATATGAGTCCATCTATCTTCAACTTCAAATCCTTTTGATGTAAAACTCTTCCCCAATCACACCATTAGGGAAGGATTGTCTTTACTTCATCATGGAAGCAACTACCATCATAGTTCTGAAGGAAGTGTACCTTGCTTCCTGGAGTAAGTGTCTCTTCATAATTAATTCCCTCTTTCTTATAGAAACCTCTAGCCATAAGTCTTTCCTTACTTCTATCAGCGACATATTTTATCTTGCAAATCCATTTGTAAGATAGCACATTCTTGCTTTCTGGTTTGAGCACTATGTCCCAAACATCATTCTAGTATTCTTTTATCATAACATCTTCCATGAGTTCATCTTGTCAGATCATCAACATATCCTAGTCTTCTGCATTCAACTTTGAAGGTTGGAACCCAAAAGTATCGATCCATCAGGAAGCTGTCCATCATGTCGTACCGTGTCGAACTCAGATATCTTCTGTAGTCACTCCCCCTGAAGTGGAGTATTATATTCCTTCTTCATTCTGTACAGGTGGTTCTATGCTTGATATGTATTGGTCAATAGAGTATGTCATGTCATAGTCTATTCTTTGTGAGACAAATCACGAACCTTGCTTTGTACACTTGTTCTTGTATATCCATATGGAGGATACTACATACTTTCCTTTATGTCTCGAAATCATATCGTATACATCATTCTCCATGATCAGCTGTTATTCTTTGATCATAGCTTCTTTCATAGCATTCTTTTCTTCATCTTGAGTTATCTCTCATACCCATGGTAGTCTTCATCCTTCGAGGTGGATCTACCGCTCTCTGAAGCTCTTTCTTCCGTCATGGTGTCTCTGACCCTGGGAGCTTCAGATTCATGTTTATTAAATTGTCATCACTTGTTATTTGGAACAACTCTCATCCTTCTTTTCTTGTAGGAGGTTGTATAGGACCTTTCCTACAATTCAAATGCACCAGTTGCATGGTTAGAACTATTTCATAAATCATATGCATAACGACAAATTCTTATGCATCATGCAACTGTTTAGCCAATACAACATTCATCCATATCTCATAGAAACTTTCTAGACTAATCCAATATGTCAGCAAAGAGGTTTGATAAGTAGGAATGGAGAGTTGTATAGCACCATGAGCTACTTACCCATCACATGCATATTAGTAGTATACAGTCATTAATGCAAACAATCTATAATGAATAACACATCAACTGAATATAATCAAATGTAAAACAATATCATGAAATGACAATTGAATACTTATCTTTTATTTGTTTCGTGGGTAGACTCCATCTTGATCATTCTAATTTATCATCATTTCTTATCCAAATGATAAGATGGATATGAGGTTCGTCAAGAATTGAGTTCTTCATATTCCTCATCGCTTGAGGGATCTTTTTTGAATGGTGATATCTTGATCTTCAATTTGCTCCCATCTTTCTTCTTCTCTTCTTATGAGACGAGCTTCTTCTTCTTCCCAAGGTCAACTGAAAGTAATCACTTTCTTTTGGTACACATTCCTCACATGAATGAATCCCATGATCATGGGAGGCCATTCAAGGTGGCTATCACCACTTCTGCATTCTCTGCTTCTTCTTCTACTGCTTCAAGATGTTATGCATTCTAGATCTTCACAATCTTCAACTATTTTCTCAAATCCATATTCTGAATTATGTTCTTATCTTCAAATAGCTTGATCAAGAAATCAAACATATTCGGTGTCTTTAGGGAAGACACTTGTGGTACAAGTTGATCCGTGATTGAATCAACAGTGATTTTCTTGGCCTTGATCAAGTTTTTCTTGTGTAAGGCTTTGAGGCTCATCTCCCTCTAGAATTGGAACCTCTCTACTCATGTAGGTGTCTAATTCATTTTCTTCAGAGAGATCAAATACTTTCATGCTTGGAAGTTTTCAACTTCACCAAGCTTATCATCATGCTGATGTGATAGATCACTTTGAAATGAGAACCTCAAATGCAAATAGCAAAAGATTAGATCTTACCGATTTGAGGTGTCCGTCCTGCTTCCGGAGCTGGCTGATCTAGGGTTTGTCAGAGAAACCCTAATTTTCAAAACTTGGAATCTTTCAGATCTAATTGTATAGAAAGATATATCTCTTCAAATGGAGCTGTCCAATTTACTCCTTTTCTGAAAACAGTGGAGGGAAGCTCCTGGAATAGGAAGCTGTAGTTTTCCAATTTCTTCTGCAGAAATGCCTGTTACTGGTTTTGTGATATCTCCAAAATTACTACTTCTCTATGTCTGAAATTTTGCACCAAGGTAACCTCGCATGTCTCCAATCCAACACCATAGGTTTCATCAGATTTTGTTTCACCAATTTGGATTTATGATATTTTTCCCAAGGTGACCTGTTACATGACTGTTCAGAATAGTGAAGTTGTACGGCATGCCACATGTCACTGGTTCATATTCTGGTTCTGAAATTCAGACCACAGAAAGTACAGTCCATTCTATTTCCGGAAAATCTTTAGGAATTCCATTTGGACCTCTATAGCCGAATCTATAGCAAGTTTCCCTAGGTGTCATGTTTAGGGATGAATCTTGGAAGAGGCTGGAACCCTAACTTGGAGGGATCATATCTCCTAGAACATAGCGAATATGAGGATGAATGTTGGACACAGTGTTCATCAGGATTTTATCTTTGGTCTTTGCAATTTTCAGCTCTTTAACCTTCTCCAATATTGGGATATAGCGAATATACAAAAACTTAGCAGTTTTAGTATTTAGGGTTTTTCTAGCTCCGGGTCAAACTAGGGTTTGAATTTCCTGGAGTTTCACCCAACCAAAAATATTGATCCAGGTCTATAAACTTCAATTTTTATGAGGAGATAAATCCTATGTTGGGCTCACTAAAAAATTATTCTTCTGCAATAAGCCCTAATTTCCCACACGGAAAACTGAAAATGCTCGGAATCGAATTCCGCTTCGACAGAAAGATGCGCCCTTCAATGGAGAGTCAGCCTAGCCTTCTTTTGCTGATCGATTGTGGAGAGAGAACCAAAAAATTAAGAAGCACTAGATTCTGTAGCTGCACAATGTCTTCTTTTCAGGGTGGCTCTGATACCATGTTAAATTTTCATATGCTTAGGTAAGACATCAGTATTTCATTTCATTTTTCATAACAAAAGCATATAAGCAGGATCACTGAAAGATAGAAAAGCACAACCATACAAAAGGAACAAAAAGATTTATCCTGGGAAAACCCTAAAGGGAAAAACCCAACAAAATCTTCCTCAATATAGATGCCCCAAAAAGATAAAAGTTAAAACCAACAAGGAGATCAAAGCCTGATCCTCCTCCTTCTCCAGCTACTTCTCTTCTCCACTAATGCGCTACACAAGTGAGAGTGTGTGTCATAAATGAGGAGCACTACACCTCTATTTATATTCATCCGTTCACTTAAGTTAACTCATCTGTCATGTAGGCTCGAGTTAATCATGTAGGCTTGAGTTACACATGTAGGCTCAAGTAACCACACTGGGGTGCTAATGACCCACCTTTACAATTAGAGGGGACTGCCTCATGACTCTTATTAGTTCTTCCGATTAGGAGCATCGTGGTACAAAGTAATACAAGTGGTTCTCCCGATAGGACCATCGGGGACCACAAAGAAATACATATTGAATATTCTTCGAAGTTACAATATTTCAACACATAGTGCTCCCATTGCACATTTACCTGCCCTATGGCTTGGTTCTGGAGCATTGTGACCTTCTTGGCGAGGATGCGCATTGGATTGATTTGGAATTCTCCCTCGGGTTCCACGTGAATCACATCCCAATTTATCACATGGTTAGGATCATGTACATATCTCTCAAGCAAAGAAACATGAAAAACATTATGAGCCCTAGTGCTAGCAGGAAACACAAGTCTATATGCAACTGTCCCTATTCTTTCAAGCACTTCAAATGACCCACAATATCTAAGTGACAACTTGGCACAACTTCCAAGCTTCAAGGAAATTTTCTTTGCCCTCACTCTGAGGTAAACATGATCCCCAACACTGAACTCTTTGTTCACCCTATGCTTATCTGCATAGCTTTTCTGTGTGTCTTGGGTTGCTTTCAGATTCTTCCTGATCTTTCCAACCTCCTGTTCCATATCCTTGAGCAATTATGGACCAAGCACAACCCTGTTCACTGGTGTCCTACACCTCCTGCCATACAAAGCTTCATATGGACTCATCCCCAAGGATGATTGTTGTCCATTTTTATAAGCAAACTCTACCAAGTGTAAATAATCTTCCCACTTGGTTGGTTTGTCCATCACATACATGTGAAGCATGTCTTCAAGTACTTGGTTAACTCTCTTTGTCTTCCCATTAGTCCGAGGATGGTAGGAAGTGTTGAAATTTAAATTCATCCCCAAATTTGCAAACAATCCCTTCCAAAAACTGGAAGTGAACTTGACATCTATTGTCAGAGACTATTGCCTTAGGCAATCCATGCAATTTGAAAATCTCTTTCATGAAGATCTTTGCAATGTCATCAATCTTATGCGTAGACTTAACCGATATAAAATGTGTTTCTTTTGTCAAGTTGTCCACCACAACCACGATGGAATCATGTTGTCTCTAAGTCATTGACAATCCTGTAATAAAGTCCATAGAAATAACTTCCCATTTCCATTCTGGTACTGGAAAAGGCTGCAACAAACCTGCTGGGCGTTGATGCTCAACCTTCACCAGCTGACATTTCATGCACCTTGAAATATATTCAACCATGTCCTTTTTCATTCCTGGCCAAAAGTACTTCTTTCTAGATGTAGCAATTGTCTTCTGATATCTTGGGTGACCAGAATATGGAGCTTGATGGATCTCATCCATAAAAACCCTGCTCAAATTTGCTATATTTGGAATATAAATTCTGTTCTTATAAGTAAGGAGTCCATATTCTTCTAATTTATATCACTCATACTTCTTTTCAAGGCTTTGCTGCTACAACTTGTCTTTTACCTGCACATACAATTCATCTTCAACATCATGATTAACAATCTGCTGTCTCAAATATAAGTGGCAAATAGTAAGAGGCACCACATGCATTTCCTGCACCTTCCTGCTGAGTGCATCAATTATCTTATTCTCTTTTCCTTTTATGTGCTTGATTTCAAAATAAAACTCACATAAAAAGTCCAGCCATCTAGCTTTCCTAGCATTTAGAGTAGGCTGATCAAACAAATACTTCAGACCACAATGGTCTGTTCTTAGCTCAAATAGTCTGCCCATCAACTAATGCCTCCACATCTTGAGAGCATGTACTATGGCTGCAAGTTCTAGATCATGAGTGGCATAGTTCTTCTCATGCTCCTGCAACTTTCTTGACTCATAACATATTACATGGTTGCCTTGCATAAGAAATCCTCCAAGTCCTTGACCGCATGCATCAATGCACATCACACAATCTTTCTCTGGGTCTGCAACTTTCAAGACTGGTGCACTTGTGAGAAGATTCTTCAACTGCTGGAAGCTTTCTTCACACCTCAATGTCCATTCAAACTTTATCCCCTTCCTTTGAAAATAAGTGATGGCATGTGCAACCTTGGAGAATCCTTCAATGAATCTCTTGTAGTATCCTACAAGTCCCATAAAAGATCTTACATCTATCACATTTCTTGGAGTATGCCTTCATAATGGATTCAATCTTGTCAGGGTCCACAGATATACCTTCTTCTGAGATAATGTGACCCAAATACTGAATTCTATCTTTATAGAAGTCCCACTTGCTCAAATTTCCATACATCTTATGCTCCCTGAGCAATTGTAATGTCAATCTTAGATGCTCTTCATGCTCTTCCTCATTCTTAGAATAAATAGGAATGCCATCAAGGAAAAAAAGAACAAACTTGTCCAAATACTTGCTGAAGACACTATTCATAAGGCACATAAATGTAGCTGGTGCATTTGTGAGACGAAATGGGACCACTACAAACTCATAATGTCCATACCTTGTTCTGAAGGCTATCTTATGGATGTCTTCATCCTTGATTCTCACCTGATGGTAACCAGACCTCAAGTCAATCTTGGAAAATACCTTTTCTCCTCTCATTTGATCAAAGAGGTCATCAAATCTAGGCAAAGGATATTTGTTCTTCACGGTGGCTTTGTTCAGTTGTTTGTAATCAATACACAATATGAGTGTACCATCTTGTTGCTGCCGCAACTATCGTCCCCAAATTTATTCTTGTTTAAATTATGGGCCCCTCCTCATCATTCTGCCTGGTTGGGTCGTTAAAATGCTTGAGCCTATCGGGCATATTTTCTTTCGTTTTACTTTGAAGATTGGATGCCAGCAGTTTTATTCATTTCCATGTTCAATTTCAGCTAAGCGTGGATTTCTGGCCGTGAAGAAGTAAAAGTTTGTTGTTCAGGGCAGCCGCGGTGAAGAAAACGATTTTGATTGTTAACGCGGCTCAAATCCTTGAGTTTTCCCATAATCGGGCCTCATTTTGCTGTCGGATCGGAAGCTGTAAAGTCTCAGCCTCCCCGCCATTGCGGCTCCAAGATATTTTCTCTGTCCGAAGTCAGAACCCATCCGACGCCCGATTCATTTTAGCCTTCGATCGCTTGCCCGTAGCCTCTCCTCCTCCGCCGTTGCGGCTGGGTGATCTCTTCCGCTCCCGATCTGAGTGTCCTCCCACGTCCGACTTAGTTCTCCCATCCGCTCCGCGTATCCTCTAACCCTCCTCCTCCACCATTGCGGCTCCTAGAGTCTTCGAGTTTCTGAAACTAAAACCGTCCGAAGCCCGATTTATGGCCTATCCCGCCCGTGTTTCGCTTGGCTGCAACTTAAGCCTCACCCGACGTTGCGGTTGGCAGATCCTTCTGTCCCCCGAGCTCACTTCCTTCTGACTGCCGACTTGATTTTTTCCCGCCGGTGACCATAGGATGTTTTTCCAGGCTTGTATGTAGTGCACCCGGCCTTTTCCTTGTAAGATGGTGGTTAATTGATAATATTTATTGTTGAACCATGCTCGTGAATTGAATGCAGGCAGTTTCAAGGAGATCGGTCGATCCACCACAATAAGAAGAAAGACTAACCCGTTTGGCGGAGGTATGACTAGAACGAGGCAAATGGAGAACGAAGTCCGGAGCTGTAAAAGCATGATCCCAGAAATGGATCAGTTACCAAGTGTTTCATGATCACATACTGACAAAAGATTGGAATATGAAGCGTTGAAGGAACTGAAAAACCACACGTCTGGGGAGGAAAATGAAGCACTCAGTAGTTGTAGTTTAAATATTTGAAAGTGGGAAGAAGAAAGGGCTTTTTCCCCTGGAAAATTTTGTAAATGTTTGCTTGTAAGAGGAACTACTTCGTTTTGCAAAGGAAACTGCAATTTTTGCCTGTTGGAGAGAGTGAAAAAGTGGAATGTATCAATGCAACGCAATGAATAATGTTGAAGAGGAACTATTTCATTTTCAGCTGTGTTTCATTTACTGTAAGAGTATTTAATGCTATGAACCTATATTCTTGTTGAATGTTCTTCAGTAGTTTCTGGGATATTGATTTCACTGTGAGTAATGAATGCTGTTATAAAATGATCGGCTATCTGGTTATTTGAATATCTCGAAGTGTTCATGTGTCTTGAAGGAAATATCAGCTGCTTGTGATTCTTCATAATGCATGTGCAAAATGTATTGCTCCCCCAAAATGATAACCTTGCTCCCTAGGGATAGATAAGATATTTAGTTGTTGATTTTATATCTGATTTGGCTGCTTGCGAGCATAAGACGATACGTAAGAACCTGCGCATCACATTGTGACCACTCCCTGCATCTTGATCGCTCTGCATTTAGTTAGGCACTTGCATCTCATTTCTTAAAGTCAAAATACAAAAACTCGATGGACCGGGCCGCAACCAGTAAAGCCTTCATTTTGTTTCTTGACCTACGGTAGCCGGACCACAAACCGGACGGATTCCCTATTCCAAACAGTCAACGGGATAGTTGGGAACATTAATTGGGGAGAATCCCTTACTATTGCCGCCTGCGAATTTCCAGGCTCAACAGTTTTGGCGCTAGAAGGAGGGCCGCCAGTGCATGGCTGGCCGGGGAAACCCGTTTTCCCGAGATTATTCCGTTGGTTACAGTTCAGAAAGTAGTGGACCACGTAATCCAATTCCGGAAGAAGAAAATAGAGAACATCTATATGCTGTTGGTAATGAAGTTGTTAACGATCTGAG
This sequence comes from Pseudotsuga menziesii, assembly GCA_001517045.1. Taxonomy (NCBI): domain Eukaryota; kingdom Viridiplantae; phylum Streptophyta; class Pinopsida; order Pinales; family Pinaceae; genus Pseudotsuga; species Pseudotsuga menziesii. The sequence continues at coordinate 466,404 of LPNX010731805.1, read as the reverse complement.
AAGACATACCCGTGCTTATGTAAAGAATATTGGAGGGTTGCCGATTATCCACGAACTGCCTAGAAGAGAGTACAAGAAGAAAGACCGTCATATAGTAGAAGATTCAGTGTTGGTTAGAGACTGGGAAGAACTTGTGGAGACCACCTTGCAGGAAGTTGAATTGCCTTTGAACCAAGTAGGCCCAGACACCCCTTACAGTTCTCCTGTTCACACCCCTGTTGGTTCCCCTCCTCACTCTCCACCTCAACTCATGGCCGGTGTTAACGCCAACCAACCTCCTCCCAATCCACCTAATCCACCACCTGCATGGAAAGCCAGGTCACCCCTAAACCTGACTCCCCCTTTGCATGACCTACCTCAAGCCTTCGAGAAGTTACTGCCTAAATTTGACCCCAATGAGAAGATCCTAGTGGATGACCACCTACAAAGTTTCTACTTGGCAATAGAAGGTCTGAGGGCTAGGGAACATGAAGATGTAGTGTGCAGACTTTTCCCGCATACCCTCAAAGGAGCTGCTGCATCTTGGTACTTTGGGTTGCCTGCCAATTCTATCCCGGATTGGGATACTTTCGAGAGAATTTTCAGTAGTAAGTATGCAGTTCAAAAGACTCACGCAACCCTTATGAAAGGATTATGTGCACTGAAGAAAGAGAAAAAGGAGAAAGTGCACAGTTTCACACAAAGGTTCGCTGCATATCTTAAGAATTTTTCTGAAACAGACAAGCCTTCAGACAAAGTACTAATTGAGTACTATACTTCAGCTTTGGGTCCAGATTTGGCCATGTTTGCTAAAGGTAGGGCCAAGCCTACTTTGACAGAGACCTATGAAGAAGCAGAGGTGGTGGAAGCGGAAAGAGAAAGTATCGAAGACTATCCGGAACAATCAGGAGAAAGAGGAGAGAGAAGGAAAACTTTACTGTTCACTAAGCCTAAAGAGGAGAAAGCACCAGATTATGGGAGTATGGCCAAAATGATGCAAAAGCTGTCTAATAAGATCATAGACTTGGAAAAAGAGAAGGAAACACAGAAGTTCTATAGGCCTTATTATAAGAAAAGGGAGGAAAACAATCAGTCCCCAACTCCTCCTCACAATACTGCGTCTATGAATATGACAGAGATAGGGATGGAAAATTTCTGTACCTTTCACCAGCAGCCTCACTCTGAAAGGAACTGTCCACAATGGATAAATTCAATGACGTTAGTTATGAATCAGATGTTAGATTCGAGACTAACGGAAGAAGATGATGATGAAAAGAAAGAAAATGCTGCTTCTACTTCTACAAAGGAACAGGAAGAAGAGACTATGGCATTTTGGAGTTCTGTCTCCTTACTCGATGCAGAAGAAGATATAACTAAAAAACACAAAGATATCAGGAAGGCTAACGTGACAACTAGAAGTCAAGGGACGGTTAGTAATGACAGTCTCTTACTCCCAAAGATCAGAAGGCTGCAAAGAAATATCAAGAAGAAATTTCAAGATAAAGCCGTGGCGGATAAGACTCCGGAATTCACTATTACCAGCCAAGATCCTAAGCAGAACAGAACGCTTCCTGAACTAAGCAAAGAAAAGGTGAATGCTGATAAATCTCAGTCCATTAAACAACAAATAGAATATGACGTTGTTGAAGATTTAAAAAAGAGAAAGGAAAACGTCCCACTGTTTGAGATGTGCAAAGTAGCCCAACAAAAGGAAAAGTTGTTGAAAGCGCTGGAAACATCAAAAGAGGAGCGGCCCGCTGACAATCAACCTCTGGAGGAAGAAGAAACCGGAGAAGCTAGCACTGGAGGTAAGTCTAAAATTAAACAGCCACCCTTCCTCCTGACATTTGAAATTTTTAATCATAACGTTCACAATTGTCTAGTAGACTCAAGGGCGTCAATTAATGTCATGCCCATATCAGTATGTAAGAAAATCAATGGGCAGTTTAAGCCAACCACGTTGAGGGTGGTGCAATTGGATAGGACAGACGTTAAGGTAATTGGTGAAATGAAGGACGTTCTAATTCGCCTGGCATCAAACGACAAAGTATGCCAAGTTATCAACATCGTGGTGGCTGATATACCAGATGCTTATGGCCTGGTCCTGAGTAGAGATTGGTCAGCTAAATTAAATGGATACTTCACCTCAGATTGGTCACACCTGTGGTTGCCGTACAAAGGAAGTCCCAATCAGATTAAGGTTTTGAGAGAGCCTCACATGAAGTACAATGTTACCCAACTAGATGAGAAGAATATACCAGTCGAACCTATGTTGGGAAACTACTTTCTTGAACTAGAACCAGGGAACTATCAAGCGAAGAAGGCCAGTGATACATCTGACACCCAGCCTGAACTCCTTCGGTTCTCGCAGGCTGATGAGTTTGATTGTAAAATAATAGATTTAGCAGTAGAAGTAGATTCTTTTTCAGTAGATAATGTTTTTTGGACTTTATTTTTTGACGGATCTAAAACTTTAGAAGGGTCAGGGGCCGGTTGCGTCCTCATTGATCCACAAAAAAATAAACACTTCCTGTCCTGTAGATTAGAGTTTGAGTGTACTAACAATACGGCTAAGTATGAAGCACTGCTGTAGGGACTCAAGAAAGCGATTGAGCTAAAGGTTAGTAATTTAAAAGTTTTTGGGGATCCAGAAATAGTTGTAAAGCAAATAAGAAATCAAATACATTGTGTTTCCCCCCATTTGAAAGCCTACCAAAGCGAGGTATGGGATTTTCTTAAATGTTTTCATGCATTCAATATTGTTTCAATCCCAAGAATGAAAAACATGGCCACTGATATTTTGGCCACATCAGCTGCCAGGCTGATACCCACTAATAACAGATGTTCTATTGAATTACTTTTCAGGCCCTCCGTACCAGATATGATCACCAATCTGAGGGAGTTCGACGATGACCAGCAAATCATAGAATGTTTGACCAATGAGGATGTATTCAAAGGAGCGATCATCGATGATGAAAAACACCAAGCCGAGATGAAATTTGACAATTTCGTCCCTAAAGGAGTCAGAACATTAGAGAAGATGTTTGACTTGAATGAAAAATTCCGAAGACCTGCTAATGTAAAGACGCATAGCTCAACCCTGTAGTTTGAACTGATAAATTTGGGGACTGAGACGGATCCTAAGTTTGTGAACCTCAGCAAATGCTGTTCACCTGCCGAAAGGGATAGGTTTGTCAGTCTGTTCAAGCAGTACAAAGATGTCATTGCCTGGACTTACGCAGATTTGAAGACCTACGACACCAGCATTATTAATCATATCATCCCTATTAAAGCAGGTGTCAAGCCATATCAGTAGCCATTAAGGAAGATGCACCCCAAGTTGGAGCCACTAATTCAAAGCGAGGTGAAAAAATTGCTGGACGCTAGGATTATTTTTAAAGTCCGGCATTTAGAGTGGGTGTCAAATTTGGTGCCGATCAGAAAAACGTCGGGAGAAATCAGATTGTGCATGGAATTCGGAAACTTAAACCGCGCATCAGACAAAGACAACTATCCGGTGCCTCCCATGGAGTAATTGCTACAGATGGTTTCTGGTTCTGAATTATTTTCATTGTTAGACGGATTCTCTAGTTACAACCAAGTGTTAGTGGCCAAGGAAGATAGAATGAAGACAACATTCAGAACTAAATGGGGAACTTTCGCATATAGAAGAATGCCTTTTGGATTGATTAATGCTGGCGCGACATTTCAGAGAGCTATGGACATAGCTTTCCGTGGATTGATTGGACAAAGTGGGGTGGTCTACCTTGATGATATCACAATATTTTCAAAGAAAAGAGGGGAGCACGCATTCCACCTAAAGCAAATTTTTGAGCGCTGCCGGAAGTATGGCATTTCCCTCAATCCTAAGAAGTGCGTATTCGCGGTCACAAAAGGCAAATTACTGGGGCATATAGTTTCAAAGAGAGGTATATCTATAGACCCAGAAAGAATCAAGGCCATTGAACAAATCCCCATGCCCCATAATAAAAAAGGAATGCAATCCTTCATGGGGAGAATAAACTTTGTGCGTAGGTTTGTGCCTGATTTTGCTCAGACTGTCAAGCCACTGCAGCAGATGGTCAAGCAGAATGCACAGTTTAAGTGGACTGAAAATGAAAAGACTGCTTTTAACAAAATCAAGACTGATGTTGCCCATGTGCCCTCCCTGAAAAGTCCAGACTTTGATAAAGACTTCATTCTGTACACATTTGCATCTGATGATTCATTGGCAGCCGTGCTTAGACAAAAGGAGGACGGGGGTGATGAATTTCCAATCTCTTTCATGAGCACTGGGCTTCAAGGGGCTAAATTAAACTACCCAGCCATTGATAAGCAGGATTACGCAGTATATAAGGCAGTGAAGCTTTTCAGGCCTTACATATTTAAAAATCGGACCAAGGTAATAGTCCCTTACCTAGCAGTAAGATCTCTTCTCATTCAGAAAGAGTTGGGAGAAAGAAGAGGCAACTGGGTAACAGCCCTTCAAGAATATGACCTCGAATTCAAATCAGCTACTATAGTGAAAGGTCAAGGGCTATGCAAATTGATGACTGGAAGTAGAAATAACGAAGAACAAGCATTGGAAGAGGAAGCCGAACTGCATGTAATGGATGTATGCCCTCTGTTTACAGCTCCTGAGTCCTGGTATAGGGACCTTGTGCATTACTTACAGTCGGGGATATTACCAGAACATTGGAATTCCAAACAAAGAAGAGCTCTACGTCTCAAATCAGCCTTCTATGATCTTGTTGAAAGAGTGTTATTCAGAAAGAATTATGACGGGGTTCTCCTTAGGTGTTTAGAAAAGGAATATGCAAAGAAAGTAATGGCAGAATTACATGACGGTCCGGCTGGGGGATATTATTCCGGCGACACTACAGCCCACAAAATCCTCAGAGCCGATTAATATTGGCCTACACTTTTCAAGGATGCACATGCACATGTCAGGAAATGTGATATTTGTCAACGGTGTGGTGGAAGACAGCCCAAGGCAGCCGCACCCCTAAAGCCTGTCATGATCTCAGAACCTTTTGAACAATGGGGGTTGGACATTATCAGGGAAATAAAACCAAATTCTTCCCTGCTGCACAAGTACATTCTCACTGCGACTGATTATTTCACCCGCTGGGTCGAAGCTATATCATTGCACAAGATCAACGAGGACGAAATCATCAGCTTCCTACAAGATCATACATTACCAGGTTTGGAGTTCCAATTTCAGTAGTTTTTGATAATGCCAAATACTTTTCATCAATTAAATTGATTGCATTTGCTCATGATAAAGGGATAAAATTACATTATTCTGCTAACTACTATCCGCAAGGGAATGGCCTGGCTGAGTCCTCCAATAAAAACCTCATTAGAATCCTGAAGAAGACTGTCATAGAAAACCATCGAAGTTGGCACTCAGCCTTAACCAACGCCTTGTGGGCTGACAGAGTCACCCCCAAGTCTGCAATAGGAGTGTCACCCTATACCCTTGTGTATGGTAAGGAAGCTATCCCGCCTCCCAATATCATGCTGCCATCTTCCATACTAGCTCAAGAGTCTAGGGGGTCGGATGATGAGGTTCTCCAAATAAGAATATATAATCTCTTGAAGACAGAAGAGGCCAGATCCAAGGTTAGAGAACGTTTTAAACAGCAGGAAGAGTCAGTTAAGAGATGGTTTGACAAACATAAAGCTGGGAAAAAGGACTTGGAGGTAGGAGACTTAGTCCTCAAATGGGATCACCCCCATGATGAGAAAGGAAAGCATACCAAGTTCCAGCAGTTATGGGTAGGCCCTTTTCAGATTGTAGCCAAACTTGGCCCTGCTACATATAAGCTGCAAGATTTACAGGGATGGGAGGAGAACTTTCCAGTTAATGGTTTGGTTCTCAAACATTACTTTTCTTGAGTTTCTTTGGGTTTTCCGTCTTGTATATAAATAAGCTGTGGTTTGTTTTCGAGTCATGCTTTCATTCGTTTTAATTTCAATTTTTTGATTTTCAATAAGGGGAATGAACTTGCGGTTGTCTGGAGGATATCAAGGTCTTTTGGGAATAGCAAATACGTTGAGTACCAGCCTGTGTATTGCTAAAAGATTTCTTACAGCCTAACAGTTTTCTCGAATAAAATGTTGTGTGCGTTGAAGTCCTGTGTAACCCCTGCGGATTAAACTGGATTCGAAGAGTCTGGAGTACTATGTCGGGGCTCCATCCACGTCACATTTAAAATGTTCTAAGGAGCGACAGTAAAGGACCCATGGGTGAAAGCAAGGTGAACAGTGTATTAAATATAAATGATCTCATGCCAAGAAACGAATGCCAAAAGGCAAGTAAAGAGTCACAACTTCTATAAAAGCATCATAAATCAAAGCAAGTGCTGAATCATAAATACTAAATTGCCAAAATATCCTCTCCATCCGTGAGCTGAAACTTAAAGTACACCACTCACACAAAAGGGCACTATGGGATAGAGGATCCTGAATTAAAATTCAGTAAGAAAGACGTACAGAAGGACTCAGATGAAAGGGACAAAAGTCCAAAAGCACAAAAGTCCAAAAGCACAAAAGTGTTAAAACGACATGGGAACGAGGAACAAATGAATATTGCTGTTTACTGTCTGCTATAACCCCGTGGTGTCCACACTGTTAGTTACCTAAAAACAGAGGTAATAATGAAACTCATACTCTGGCCTCAGCATAGTTATCTGGACTTAAGGGTCTCGGTTTTCCTTTTCCCCAGTGGACCATCATTAATGATTAAGGTACACACTTTTGTTGGTCAAGGAATCCATATGGTTGGAAGAATTCATTAGAAGCATTATGGTTAAACAGTCTATTGCTCAAAGTGTAATCTCCCAGAGATCTAGGTTCATCAGGAAATCGCCAGTTGTTGCTGCCATAACTGTCCTCCCCAAATTTATTCTTGTTTAAATTCTGGGCCCCTCCTCATCATTCTGCCTGGTTGGGTCGTTAAAATGCTTGAGCCTATCGGGCATATTTTCTTTCGTTTTACTTTGAAGATTGGATGCCAGCAGTTTTATTCATTGCCATGTTCAATTTCAGATAAGCGTGGATTTTTGGCCGTGAAGAAGTAAAAGTTTGTTGTTCAGGGCAGCCGCGGTGAAGAAAACGATTTTGATTGTTAATGCGGCTCAAATCCTTGAGTTTTCCCGTAATCGGGCCTCATTTTGCTGTTGGATCGGAAGCTGTAAAGTCTCAGCCTCCCCGCTGTTGCGGCTCCAAGATCTTTTCTCCATTCGAAGTCAGAACCCATCCAACACCCGATTCATTTTAGCCTTGGATCGCTTGCCCGTAGCCTCTCCTCCTCCGCCGTTGCGGCTGGGTGATCTCTTCCGCTCCCGATCTGAGTGTCCTCCTATGTCCAACTTAGTTCTCCCGTCTGCTCCGCGTATCCTCTAACCCTCCTCCTCCGCCGTTGTGGCTCCTAGAGTCTTCGGGTTTCCGAAACTAAAACCGTCCGACGCCCGATTTATGGCCTATCCCGCCCGCGTTTCGCTTGGCTGCGACTTAAGCCTCACTCAACGTTGCGGCTGGCAGATCCTTCTGGCCCCCGAGCTCACTTCCTTCTGACTGCCGACTTGATTTTTTCCTGTCGGTGACCATAGGATATTTTTCCAGGCCCATATGTAGTGCACCCCGCCTTTTCCTTGTAAGATGGTGGTTAATTGATAATATTTATTGTTGAACCATGCTCGTGAATTGAATGTAGGCAGTTTCAAGGAGATCGGTTGATCCACCACGATAAGAAGAAAGACTAACCCGTTTGGCGGAGGTATGACTGGAACGAGGCAAATGGAGAACGAAGTCCGGAGCTGTAAAAGCATGTTCCCAGAAACGGATCAGTTACCAAGTGTTTCATGATCACATACTGACAAAAGATCGGAATATGAAGTGTTAAAGGATCTGAAAAACCACGCATCTGGGGAGGAAAATGAAGCACTCGGTAGTTGTAGTTTAAATATTTGAAAGTGGGAAGAAGAAAGGGCTTTTTCCCCTGGAAAATTTTGTAAATGTTTGCTTATAAGAGGAACTACTTCGTTTTGCAAAGGAAACTGCAATTTTTGCCTGTTGGAGAGAGTGAAAAAGTGGAATGTATCAATGCAACGCAATGAATAATGTTGAAGAGGAACTATTTCATTTTCAGCTGTGTTTCATTTACTGTAAGAGTATTTAATGCTATGAACCTATATTCTTGTTGAATGTTCTTCAGTAGTTTCTGGGATATTGATTTCACTGTGAGTAATGAATGCTGTTATAAAATGATCGGCTATCTGGTTATTTGAATATCTCGAAGTGTTCATGTGTCTTGAAGGAAATATCAGCTACCTGTGATTCTTCATAATGCATGTGCAAAATGTATTGCTCCCTCAAAATGATAACCTTGCTCCCTAGGGATAGATAAGATATTTAGTTGTTGCTTTTATATCTGATTTGGCTGCTTGCGAGCATAAGACGATAGGTAAGAACCTGCGCATCACATTGTGACCGCTCCTTGCATCTTGATCACTCTGCATTTAGTTAGGCACTTGCATCTCATTTCTTAAAGTCAAAATACAAAAAATCGGTGGACCGGGCTGCAACCGGTAAAGCCTTCATTTTGTTTCTTGACCTACGGTAGCCGGACCGCAAACCGGACGGATTCCCTATTCCAAACAGTCAACGGGCTAGTTGGGAACGTTGATTGGGGAGAATCCCTTACTGTTGCCGCCTATGAATTTCCAGGCCTCAACAGTTTTGGCACTATAAGGAGGGCCGCCAGTGAATGGCTGGCCGGGGAAACCCATTTTCCCGAGATTATTCTGCTGGTTACAGTTCAGAAAGTAGTGGACCGCGTAATCCAATTTCGGAAGAAGAAAATAGAGAACATCTATATGCTGTTGGTAACAAAGTTGTTAACGATATAAGAAGACATACCCATGCTTATGTAAAGAAGATTGGAGGGTTGCCGATTATCCACGAACTTCCTAGAAGAGAGTACAAGAAGAAAGACCGTCCTATAGTAGAAGATTCAGTGTTGGTTGGAGACTGGGAAGAACTTATGGAAACCGCCTTGCAGGAAGTTGAATTGCCTTTGAACCAAGTATGCCTAGACACCCCTTACAGTTCTCTTGTTCACACCCCTGTTGGTTCCCCTCCTCACTCTCCACCTCAACTCATGGCCGGTGTTAACGCCAACCAACCTCCTCCCAATCCACCTAATCCACCACCTGCATGGAAAGCCAGGTCACCCCTAAACCTGACTCCCCCTTTGCATGACCTACCTCAAGCCTTCGAGAAGTTACTGCCTAAATTTGACCCCAATGAGAAGATCCTAGTGGACGACCACCTACAAAGTTTCTACTTGGCAATAGAAGGTCTGAGGGCTGGGGAACATGAAGATGTAGTGTTCAGACTTTTCCCGCATACCCTCAAAGGAGCTTCTGCATCTTGGTACTTTGGGTTGCCTGCCAATTCTATCCCGGATTGGGATACTTTCGAGAGAATTTTCAGTAGTAAGTATGCAGTTCAAAAGATTCACGCAGCCCTTATGAAAGGATTATGTGCACTGAAGAAAGATAAAAAGGAGAAAGTGCATAGTTTCACACAAAGGTTCGCTGCATATCTTAAGAATTTTTCTGAAACAGACAAGCCTTCAGACAAAGTACTAATTGAGTACTATACTTCAGTTTTGGGTCC
>LPNX010731805.1:425252-449174 GCA_001517045.1 Pseudotsuga menziesii | reverse complement strand
AACTTGCACATGGTGGGACTCATGGACTAGGCAAATAAGACAAAACAAATGAAATAATGTCTAAGTGGGTAAATACTATGGGTTGATTATTCTAACACTCTATAACAAGCAGGGCTTCGAAAGGCAACTCTATGTAGTTTCCAACTCTTTCTATAGCATTAAAACTATTCTCTGCCGTACTTGCTAAACGTCAAGTTGCCGTAAACAAACTAGTAATATTTAAGGTATAACTAAGGAGTAGACCCATCAATACAGAAAATGCTGCTGAATTAGCATAAAACCAACAACATTCCTATCAATATCCCCCAAGTCTTTTGCAAATTTGTTGATAATTCGTCCAACTGGATTGGTCTGGAAGAATGACATCGAAGCACTTAAAATGGAACTAAGCATACTGTCGTGCAACTACTTAGCAACATAAAGGCTTGATAAAACCGGCTAAAATGAGTTTGTCAATGTTACCAATACCTGGCCAAAACATAAAAAACATAAACAATGTTATAAAAGTTGGGTCAATGTCCCTTTAGAGCAGTTTCATCTGTCCACACGCTTAACCACATACTGCTTCAGTAATGTGTTGCTTTCATTATCGACAATGGAACTAAGTGCTTTAGCTGCTTCATGCCGAACCACATGATGTTCATTAGCATAATTTGAGAGACGTTCAATTAATTGAGACATCACTGTCTTTATATCAACAGTTGGTTGAAGCCGAGGACAAGCACCAAGGAGTGTGTCCAAAGCTTGCAAATGGTAATCGTCTGGAAATAATTGTATGATACAGTCCATAAGATAGTACTGTGCAAGATCATCTTTGCAGTTAACAACCTGCTCCAAGACTCTCGGTAGCACAATATCTCTGTACATTTCAAGGTCCACCCCTTTTATCTGGCTAAGGACATGGAAATTTTCCCTACAAGATCACGCAGCTCGCTCCTTTCCTTATTTAATTTAGACATACTGTACAATACAATCTCATTGTAGTATGGATTAAAGATACTAAAAGACACCATCTCTCATACAGGTTTTGCTGGTGGATTGAACATTTTAGGCGAATTTGGGCGAAATTCTGGGAAAAATGGCCTCCAAGAACCGCTTGTATTTCCTAAACTGTGATGGTTGTTGAAAAATAGAAAGAGGTTTTTCTAAATCATCTCGTCTGCAGAAAAAACCATGTTTTGTTTTTTCTAATTCCATCTTTGTTTGATAAAAAACTATGTCAAAATTAAACTGCTAGTCTGCCATGAAATCTGGAAATGCTTGATAAAAATATGACAGATGCTCAACCATCTAGAAATATTTGGTATTGATTTCATCTCATTTCTAGGAATAACATCCTTCAGAGATAGACCATTTCGATCCAAAACCCTTCGAACAAGAGAAAATTCATTCAAGTGGACTCCACTTGATGGAAGCCCAATTAGAACATCACCAACAGAGATTGTCTCCATCTTTTTTTTCTTGAGATTCGAGTGTGGGTATCCTTTTTCTTTCTTCAGACTGAAAACCACTCTTAATAACACAGTCATGAATCTTCTTGCCATGTTTCATTTCACCAGGGAGAATTCCTTCACTGTGCATAAGTGCTACTTCTTTGACTTTCAAGGCACCTTCAATTGTTGTGGCATAGTTATATCCACGACCAAACATTAGTAGTGACTGCTCACCCATCAATAACATAGAAAGCTCCTTGAGTAATATTCGTGTGTTGTTAGCTCACCTTGGTAATGAATATAATATATTTTAAAAAGAACTATAAAAACTTTGAATGAACTAGAAATACTTATAGGAGCATAAGCTAAGAACTAAATATTGCAAATACCTAGAAAATCAAATCAAAGCAAATAAAAAATCTTTTAGGATAAAAACAAATAAAATTCCAAGGCTAAAAAGATTTAAAATGATAAAGTATCCTAACAAATATGGAAAATAGAGTCAGGTCAAACAATAAGCATGCATTGAAAAGTAAAGTGAAATTATCTGCATTTCATATTTGCATGGCTTTACATTTCTGTCTAAATATCATGCATTCACCTAACCGCTCAAGGTAAAATTAACTGTACTTATAGGTCTAAAATTGTATAGAAATTTGAGTGATAAGTTAGTGACATGTTCGGGCATTGTAAAATGTAGGATTTGTCGTTACTTTGTCTGCACTACAACTTGGGACTCGCGCGGTTCTTCCATGTACCGTCGATATATAGAATGACCTTTCACGTACCCTTGAGGTATAGAGAAAGGTACTTCACGTACTTGATTTTATATCGAAAGGCCCCTTGTGAACGGTTGTGCATTAAACAACACTACTGCCGATTTGAGCTCCCACGTACCTTGCGTATATTGGGAGACCCTACTAGGATTCCTTATCCAACTAAGGAAGACCATTTGGCCGTCTTGTTTGGAGCAATACACTGAGAACAACACTTGGGGAGATTACTACACACGTACCTTGAGTATATCGCGAGTTGCACTTACTTGACAATCCTGGTGAGAGACCGACTATTTTGAGCTCATCCTATCACTTAAGTTTGCTTGTGGCCTATAGCTTGAGTAGGAGAAATTTTTGCATGATTTTTTCTTAGTTTTTGAGACCCTAGGTTAGTTTAGTAACTGATACAATCTGGCTGAGTTTCAGTTGAGATGATCCAGAAGGAATCAGGGCTTACCACCCGATTTTCTTCCTGTTATGAGAGAAAGTCCAATGAAATCCATCGACCAAGGAGTTGCAACTAGTTCCCATGAGAAAGAAAATCTAGTCGTAGAAAGTGGAGACCGATTCACTTCTTATATTAACCCCTTGGATCAACAGTCTCCTATGGTTGACACTTCCTTTCATCCTCATATGGAAGGTTGTACCGATAGTCTTGATGCACCTAAGTATGGCCCCGATGCTCCATTTTGGAGAACTTCTATGGGTTAGTCCATTTCCTCATTTGGGTTTAATAGAACCTCTCCTGAACAAACTTCTCCAGGTGAAGAAGAATATAGAGAAATCCAAGCATTTATTCACCGTGCACGAGATTTTCAAGAGAGAATGCATAGGCTAGACAGTGTTTTGGCTGCACCTGCACCTCATACTAAATCTATATCAGCTAGATTACCCTGTAATATGGATCCTTGGCCTGTGGCTAAAATTAGAGCTTCCACTGATGGTCATCCAACATATGGTGAGACTTCTCGCAATCCAGGTCAAACCTTTAATTCTGCTCCTGTAGTTTTGAATTCTAGGTATGTCTCTAGTCACCCTATAATTTCTATGGTTGGGGGGAAACCTTCAGTTCCAATAGTGTTTGTACCTTCTAATGCTGTGGGACAACCCTCGGCGCGACCTACGTTACCCACTATTAGAATTGCTACTAATAATAGACAGACCTCTACTGCAGGACAATTCGCAGTATATGTTCCTCCCACCAATACATATATGGTAAACCCTCCTTTAAGTTTAGGTCAACCCCTAGCAACACAACTAACCGTTAATCAAACCTCATGGGGTTATGGTTACCTAGTAAATCAAGTACCTATAGGGAATATGAATTATCAACCTACCCCTACAGGAATGCCTTACACTGGAATTCCTTACCCTGGGAATACATTTACACCATGGGGGAAACCCAACTAGTCTTACATGCCAGCAATAGGAGGAATACCCATTCATACTTCTGGAGGCGTAGGGGGACCATCGTATGGAGGTCCTTCCCCCAGGGGTCCTAGCAGTTCTCCTCCTAGTGGTCCTGGAGGTCCTGGCGGTCCTCCTCATAATGGTCCTGGAGGTCCTGGTAGTCCTCCTCCTTGTGGTCCTGGGGGTCCTGGCGATCCTCCTCCTAGTGGTCTTGGAGGTCCTGGCAGTCCTCCTCCTAGTGGTCTTGGAGGTCATGGTGGTCCTCCTCCTGGTGGTCTTGGAGGTCTAGGAGGACCAAGTGGTCCTCGTGGCCCTGGCGATCAAACCCCTTTAGGTGGATCTTCGGGAGGTTCATCTCATCAGCCATTTTAACAACCTGTATACTAGTCAACATATGGTTCTACTGGTGGATACATGCATTATCAATACTACCAGTACGTGGAACCCAATCATCAGTTACCTTTCCTAGCAACTTGGACTTACCTGATTTGTCCAAATTGATAAATGATCCCATTTGACACAACCCTTTGTGGCCCATGATTCCGGTAAAGTTTCCATCAGACAATCCAAAATTCGATGGAAAGTAGGGAGACAATCCCAAAAACCATGTTATGACCTTCCATATGTGGTGTCCCTCGAACTGCCTGATGGATGATTATGTTCGTTTAAGACTCTTCCCATGCACATTGACCGGTATGACTACGAAATGGTACATTGAACTTCCACAACATTCGTTTGTGGACTTTAACTCTATGGCAACTATTTTCCTTACACACTTTCAGCTACCCATTCGTTATGAAACGGGTACGAATCTTTTAACTTCACTCCATCAAAACACCTTCATGCACATATCAGATCATATCCATGAGTGGATAAGGTGGAGAAGACTCATTAAAGCTCCCATCCTAGACTAAATCCTAGCTGATTGGTTCACTAAGCCATTGTTGCCTCCTATTGCCCGAGATGTGGCTACGGCTGGTGTTGTTACTGAAGAGCAGGCTATCAGTCGCACTTAGTATTTGGATTTATTCTATTCCCAATCCGAAATGCTGTATGACCTAATTTTGTAAGCTCCTTGCCCCAGCATAGATCCCGCTAAGCCACCAATAGAGACTCCTGTTGATGGGGTGGATGGTTCAATCTAGCCCTCATCTACAACCATACCTGCCAAACAAACAAATGCTTCTACCATTACTCCTTCGACTACTACAGTTTTCGCCGAGGTGAATTCTATTCAAAGTTCACAGGCACCCTACAATGAAAAAAAGGGAAAATGTAAGAACAAGAAACCTGGGAACCAATAGGAGAATCCTAAACCAACGACCAATGAGAATGATAAAGGGAAGAGGAAAGCCAAATATCCATGCTTATTGTGTGGAGGAGATCACTTCACCAAAGAATGTCCTCGTCGTGACGAGATCAGTAAATTTTTGAAAAGTAACCCCACACCAGCAGTTCTTTTTGATCCTTTTCCATCTCAACAACAACTGATAGACCACATGTCTAATCAGGGAACCTCCAATTCCATGGAAGAAATCAGAATGATGTCTTTCGAGATCGTCAGTTTTAGTACTCGTAGTCAATATTATGATAAGCTAGTAGAGAAAAAGGATCAAAATCCTTATTCTGACACAACCCCTTCTACTAGTTCTCCCCCATCTTCGTCTAGTGATCGAAAAACCTAATCTTGACTTAATTTTACGACCACCTAAGGCTACGCTTAGGAAGTTTGTTTTCAATCCCAATTCCCGAGATGTGCAATTCTATAATGTTGTTGAAGATCTAGCTCAGGCACTTTGTGCGATGTCTACCCTTGAGGTACTCCAAAGTTGTCCAACACAACATAAAAAATTGCTAACAGATTTGGGGGCATTAGACCTAGATAATACCAATTTGATTCATTTCAACATAGAGAACTATAAATCCAGATTACCTCACCAACTCGCATTTCATATTACTTCTAAAGTAGTTGGGAGAAAGGTCCACCGGATCGTCCTGGATGAAGGAGCTTCGACATCAGTCTTGTCTATAGCCTGTTGGAGAGTCATTGGTTCTCCCGAGGTTATGAAATCACCTACTATCTTGCCAGCATTATCTATCGAGCTTGGGGGCAAGAATATTTCCATTTAGGTGGAAGTGGTTGATGCCCCATTAGATTACAATCTTCAATTGGGGAGGAATTGGTTTTACACTATGGCCGTTGTCACTTCGACAGTATTTAGAACTCTCCAATTTCCACATATGGGGAAGATTGTGACTATCAATCAACTTGATTATTTCACACCGGATGTTACAACCCCCACGATGAATACCATCCTTATGCTAGGTCAGTCCCCTCCTCCTTATCAATCAATTGGGATAGGTATGCTAAAAGACTTCACCCTCATGGGTGTGTTTCTGTCAGCCCTTCCTAGCACAGAAATGACAACAATAAATATGGTTTCCACAACTGGATTTAGTACCAAGGGAAAATAAATTGTTGAGTCATCCCCACTTGGCCTGCATGAAGCAATGTATGATGCTATCCAATCCATTTTCGCTAACCATGTTGACGACCTTCATCTCGTGGCTTCAGATCCTTACCACCTGCCTTATTGGTTAGAACCTTCTCTTCCCACTCTATATTATCTTACACAGACTTTTCCTTCAGATGAGTCCATCATGGAGATTATGAGTGAGAGTGAACCCATATGGGAAGATCATCATCATCGATCTTCTTTTCTTCCCAACGCCACTTCGATAGGTTTTGACCTTGAAACACTTATCAGTATTGATATTGTCACCCATCCGCAAATGCTTGTATTGTTGCAAAATAAGGAATCCAAAGGAAACCTATGCAACATTACTAAAACAACCCCAATTGACATATCAGTCAAACCTAGAACCATTGAGCATGTTCATGTAGGGAAGAACTGGTCAATAGAATAAACTGAAGCGTATAGAGCATTATTCAAAGAATTCGGAGATATTTTTGCCTGGACTTTTGAAGAGATGCCTGGGATAGACCCATCTATCATAGCTCATGAAATTAAAACCTATCCCACAGGAAAACCTATCAAGAAGAAATTACGTCAAGTCCATCCCCGGAAGGCTGTGCCTATTAAAGCTGAAGTAGAGAAACTTTTGAAGGCAAGATTTATTTATCCTATACCCCTGACGGAATGGGTATCAAACATTGTCAGTGTGAACAAAAGTAGGGCACCATTAGAGTCTGCATCGATTTTCGAGACTTGAACAAAGATTGTCCCAAAGACAATTTTCCAACTCCGCATATCGATCAGATTATCGACAACTGTGTTGGAAGTGTCATCTTCTCGTTCATGGATGGCTTTTCTAGCTATAATCAGATTGAGATATTGCCCCCCAATCAACACAAAATGACATTTATATGCCCATGGGGAACGTTTTCCTATAAGAAGTTACCGTTTGGCCTTAAGAATGTCAGAGCTACATTCCAACGTGCCATGTACTATGTGTTTCACGATATTAAAAACATTGTGGAGCTGTACCTTGACGATCTCCCAGCACATTCACAGCAACGGGAAGACCACCCTAGGCATCTTAGAGACATTTTTCTGATATGTCATCATTATAATAAATGGCTCAACCCACACAAATGTGTTTTTTGCATTGAGATGGGACATCTCCTTGGCTTTGTGGTTTCTAAGGATGGCATCTGGATATATCCACTAAAGATTGCTACTATATTGGCCCTACCTGCCCCAATAAATCTTGTTGAACTCCAAATTTTGCAAGGGAAGGGAAACTTTCTTCGCTGTTTCGTTTGCAATTTCGCTGAGAAAACACATGGTTATATGCGTCTCCTGAAGAAGAACACTCCATTCTTCTGGGATGACCAGGCATAGAGAGCCTTTGATAATCTTAAGCATGCTCTAACTCATTCACCCGTGATACACCCCCTAGATTATTTAAAGGACTTTCTCTTGTATGTTTCTGCCTCCACTACTACCATTTGGATGGTTTTAGTGCAGGAAGATCCCAACAGTCAGGAGCACGTGATATATTATGCCAGTAAGAATCTTGTTGATTCTAAAACCCGATACTCACATGTGGAAAAGTTAGTATTGGCTACTATCATTGCTATTCAAAAACTTCATCATTACATCCCGCTTCGCACTACCACGGTACTTGCAGATCAGAACCCTATGTACTACATCCTCACTTGTTAGGTGCTAGGGGGAAAATATCCTCGTTGGATTGTCATCCTACAGGAATTCGACCTTGAGTTTTCCAAGGTCACTTCAAAGAAATCCTTGGTCTTTGTAGAGCTGATGTGTGACCTTCCTTTTGCTTTGATGGATACTGAGCCCAGTGATTCATTTCCAGATGAATTCCTGTTCTTGATAAGCACAACTGACCCATGGTATAGAGATTTAATCATTTATATCCAAACTCAAATATTTCAACCCAATATATCCTGTGATGATCATCGCCGTATCCATCAACATGCGAAGTACTACCTTATCTTAAATGATACATTGTATAGACGTGGTATTGATTCCATTTTTCAACAATGCCTTACGCATGAATAGGCTAAACAGGTCCTTAATGATTGCCACTCTGGAGCATGTGGGGGTCATCTTTTTGGGATGGCTACGACCCAGAAAATCCTTTGTGCTGGCTATTTCTGGCCTTCCATCTTCAAAGATTGTCACAAGGCTATTAAGAAATGCCTAGCTTGCCAACACTTCTATTCGAAAAAGCACACCCACCCTGCTCCTTTACACCCCGTCATTGTAGTTGGCCCTTTTTCCAAATGAGGAATTGATTTTATGCATTGTAAGCCTACCTCAACCGGGGGGCATGGTTACATCATCGTAGCCGTAGATTATTTCACAAAATGGGTTGAGGCTATGCCTACGTATGCAGAGGATGGTAAGACTTCTGCCCTCTTCTTATTTAGTCACATGATAGCTAGGTTTGGATTCCCACAGTCTATTGTCACTGACCATGGATCACATTTCTAGAATTAGACGATGACCGAGTTGAGTACCAAGTTGGGTTTTCGCCATGAAAAATCAACACCTTACTATCCGCAGGATAATGGTCAGGTCGAGGCCATTAACAAAGTTTTAAAAACCATGCTGTGGAGGATGCCATGGAGATCATAAATCCAACTGGCACCTAACTCCCTTTCTTTCCCTTTGGGCTTACAGGACTTCGGTAAAAACAATGACTAGTTTCACACCATTCCAATTAGTTTATGGACTAGAAGTTGTCCTTCCTATCCAATGCTAGATTCTGTCACTAAAACTTGCAGTAGAACTTCTACTAAACACTTCCACTGAGGAAGAGAGATTTCTATACCTGACTAATCTTGATGAAACTAGAAGAGATGCCGCCTTAGCTAAAGAGGCACATAGAAAACACATCAAGTCCCAGTACGATAAATATGTTCAGCCTCGGGTTTTCAATGAAGGTGACCTAGTTCCGACCTATGATCAGAGACACGATAAACTAGGTAAATGGAAGTTCGAGTCAATGTGGTATGGTCCCTTTGTCATCAACAAAGTTTTAGAAAAAGGAGCTTACGAGCTCGTAGATTATGATGGGATACCCTTCAGGAAACCTTGCAATGGGTTGTACTTGAAGAGGTACTATGCTTAAGTCATTTTTGTATGATACCTTATATATATGTATATTATTGAATTTCAGTGTGTTGTGTCTTGATTTAGTATGGTGTTGAGTTTAGTGTCTAAACTGTTTATACGATGTTTTGGTTATGTAGATTTGATGGCTTTTTACGGCTTTACTGATGGTGCTTGCCGTCATACCTTGAACCTTGCTTCAGCTGCTTTGGTTCTCTATTCCCCAGATCATGACCTGATTAGTTCAGGAGTAGTTTGCATTGGTCCCGCTACCAACAACATAGCCGAGTATCAGGCAGTTATAGGTCTACTAACTGAGGCTGCATCTCGAAACATTAATGACTTGGTAGTGTTTATGGATTCACAATTAGTGGTTTGTCATCTAAACCATGTTTATGCCATTAGAAACCCTGTACTCCTCCATTTATTTCAGAGAGTGCATTTATTAGAAAGATCATTCGAGTGCATTACTTACAGGCATGTCTCTAGGTCAGATAATACGGTTGCTGATTCATTAGCAAACTACATCCTAGACTGGTATATTTCCCATTCATAACTTGTAAAATAAACATGGTTCATTCTAAAATAAACTGTAATTGACACATAAAACTCATGTAAATATGATTTCCATTTGAGACATATAAACACCAGTAATAAGTCTGTATATATATATATATATATATATATATAAAGTGTTTTTTACAAAAATATGGTCACGCGACCTCGTCTGAAGCACTGTTGCTTTCAGTAAAAACAAAATCATACAAAAAACCCTGAAGCTAGTAAGATTTCAGTAGTACACCATGTATTCCACTATCTAGTGATGCTCATGATAACACATGATAGCATGTGCTACCCTGCGAAGAAGTCGACTGAAACGACCTGGAACCCTTGCAGTATGTCTCTGATACCTCATGGGATATCATCTATCCCTACGTCAGGAATCTCAAGAGTTAGCTGCTCTAAGTTCTCCTCCAACTTAGTAAGATGATCATCACCCCTGTGAAAGAATTGAGCCCCAACTCATCCATCCATAGGAGGAGATCCTCCAGGTCATGCACCACCAACATCTGCATGTAAACATTAGGTCTTGTCACTGCACATAAAAAACATAAAATATAAAAAAACATAAAAAACATAAAAACGTGATCACCATTTTAGGGTTTTGTTTCTTACCAATATGCCCCATTGGGCACCAGGTGGTAGTGGTAGATCACGGTCACCTATGAAGTCTGCCCTGCGTAGGCGTAATCCTCTATCATGAGGATCTAATCTCGTAGCCAACGAAAGAAAGCGACCTCAAATTTCACCTTGGCTCTGTCGCCACCTATGCAAGCCATGACCTCAACCCACCTCAGCATGCATGGGTCTCTGGCCCTAAGCTCAGTAAAAATCACCTGGGGTCTCATGAGAGGCACCCTATCAAACAAGAAACAAGCTAAAATGGACCCAAAACCGAACTACTTTAGTTCTCCCTGCCGACACTTTGTCAGCTAATCTTTGAAGACGGGAAGAAGTGCTTCTACCCAATTGTAAACCATAGGAGCCATAGCTTCCAAGGCATATAACATGTGTGCCCAGGATGCCTGATGAGGTCCTTCACTTCTAGCCAACCTCTGCATGTTGAACAAAACTGTGCAAAGTGGCATATCCACCACAACACTAATCAGGATCTTCTTACCTGACATTTTCGTGCCAGGGTGACAGTGACGATTGATCAGCTCCTGAGTAGTCACAGTTCCTCCTTGGGAACTAGTAATAGAGATAGGGGCCCCTCATCTAGACAAGCCCATCAGGAAGTAGATGTCCTCTACCTCTATGGTCAAAACATGAATCCCTACCTCAAAATATTGTTGCTCTGGGTTCCACATTTGAAGGATATTTTCCAGTAAAAGGGGGTGGGAAATCATGCTTGGGGTTCGAAAGAAATTCATAAGGCCACAACCCTGTAGGGTAGCCACACAACCTCCATTTCGTGTAACAGCAACATCATCCAGGTCATGTTTCCTTTCTTTCCAGATAACCATTTTCTGATCCAGCAAACCTGCCAAAAACAATTTAAGAGCCATTTAGAAACATTTATCATCATTGAAATTGCGATTAAACTTTTATTTTGGCCGACATTTTGGTTTTTTGATGCCCATGACCGACACCGTCTCTGTCCAGTTAAGACAGAGCGGTTCCACTGCCTGTGTATAACTGAAGAAACACGGTTCTTATCGAGCATCGCCTTTCCTGTAAGGGCTACGAGCGGAGCCCACATTTCTCATTTTAGGTTCGACCCATGAGCTCAAAAAACCATGAAAATTGAAAATTAGAAACCATGAAATGAAAGAGAATGGATTTAGATGTTAACTAGAACTGACGGTATGAAAATAGACGGTGGAAGCTCCTGGAATCTTCAGCTAAAGTTTTGGCTCCAAACTACCCAAAATTCTCTCCAAGGTTGGTAAATAGTGAAATGAATTGTTTTTACTATTTACTTTGACTTTTATAGCCTATTTTGAGGGTTTTTTATGTTTAAAAACCATTTTTATAGAAATACCATTTTATATAGCTCATGAAAGTCATTTTTCCAAATATTTTGGGAAACTAATGGTCGTTTAAGTCTTGCAGGGACAAAAATAAGTGGTAAAGTCTATTGGGAAGTTCATTTTTGACTTTTTTCGTACTCTTGAAAATGGAAAAAGTCCACGAGCGTTCATTTTGATACTTTGATCACGCTCTCAAAAACTAGTATCAAAGTTCTGAGTCTTTTTCAGATTCTTTTCAGACTCGTAAAACTCTTCATCATGAAAAGAGACCTAATGGAGTCTCCTTTAAACTCTTTTTGTAGTCCCTAAATATGAAAAGATTGTCGCGTACTTGTCTTCTTAATACTCCTAAAAGTATTTGAGGAGTCATCTCTCTAATGGTAGGTTATCTCTTTTTTAGTTTGGATAGACTATTTATGAAAAAGGAACACTCCAACCAATCATGACTGGAAGAGTTCTCTTGGGTATTATTTTATACTTTTTCGGGCCCCAGAGACTAAATCATACGAAAAAGGACCCTTTGGAGTCTTCTTTTGTCTTCATTCAGACTCTCTAAACATGAATGATATCGAGTTAACTTTCATTAGACTCATTAAATTAAACAGTGAGAGACCCTTTTTTAGGAACGAACCCCTCCTTTCTCAGGTTCATAAAACGTATGAGAATGGACTTGTATTCGGATAAGGTACAACGAGTGTTTGTTACCCTCTTTGGACTCATAAAAATGAAAAGAGGCACTCATAAATCATGATGGGGAAATTAAGGGACGGGAATAAATTCATTTTGCAAATAAAATGGTAGTTTGTCATCACCTTTGAACATGGAACTTGTCTGCATTTTATTCAGTCAATTGGGTAAATCAGCTTGTCTCTGAGTCAATCCACTTTCATGAGTCATGTCACTCATTTGAGTCTTTCAAAGAATGCATTGTCCAATGTCGTATTGTGTTCCACCTCATCGAGTCAATGATTCCAAGTCTTTTCTCGTGCCACCTGATGTTCAAAGGGAAGTTAGAATTTTACCTCTGCAATTAAAACAACCTTTGTGTTAGTACCTTTTGAGTTAGTCCAATGGTTACATTATCTACAAATTTCCAGAACTTTGTTCCAAGTTTCATATCATCGATGTGGGATTCATCATGGCCCTCCTTCAATGAGACTATTCCTATCGACATCAACTCATCATACGAGAATTAGTCTTAGAAACAAGTTTAGTACCTTGAGATCTATATGCCTCAATGACAGATTCTCTTGGTCTCGACGTAGGTTTACATCATTGACCTTTGATCAAGAGATTCGACTAAGTGTTCGACATCAAATCATCTATTCGCACTTAGTAGATTGTACTAGAGTATCTTGGGAATCATTGACATTAATGGTGATCTCCCTCGCACTTGTTAATGGTTCACATCATTGACCGGTAATCAAGTGGTTTCTACCATGTTCAACTTCAGATCATTGTAATCACATGGATAGAATCGTACTTTGTGGAAGACGAGACAAAGACCCTGGGTATGTATTGGAAAGCACTCATAGTTTTCTCCCCAGGTTGCGATGGAGTATATTGTGTGTAGTACCAGCATGGATCCACATTTGTATGGTCATGGCTATGCTAAAATTTGTGTCTGTATGACATAGATCTACATTGTATGTCTGGTATCTATGTCCAAGTTTGAGTCTTCTATCACATGGATCTACATTGTATTCTAGTAGCCATGTTTGTTTATCTCTCTCATGGATTTGCCTTGTATTGGTCTGCAGCAATGATGAAGACGCATTTTGCTAATGATTCAAAAGTATTGATGTATTGCAGATGCCTGGTTGATGATCTCTGATCAAGTTGATTCTTTTCTCGAAGTGATAACTTGATTTTTCAAATCTCTCGCTTATCGTATCCCTCTAGCCTCATGCTTTGGGGGGCATTTTGTTATACCTAAATATCGTCATTAGCATGTGATAAGACCCCAAATTTTAGTGTTGCCCTCATCCCAAATTGTGAAGCTAAGAACATTGGTCCAGACATCAAATTTGTATATGAAAATCCAACACCACTTCTACCCTTTAGTGAAAAAGTGGTACCTTCTTCAGCACCGACTCTAATGCATTGGCAGTAAGTGGTGGCACCGCCTTTACCCTTTAAACAAGGTGCAGTTCTTCCCAGAACCACTCTGTCATGGTGAACAAAGACTGGTGCCCTTGGTAAAAGGTGAAAAAGAGAGGTTCTCATGAAGCTTCTCGAAAGAAGGCTTTATGGCACCCTTATCCCTGACCACTAGGGTCATTTGGGATCGAGATCCATCCTTGTAGGATCTCCTAGCTACCTCACACATCAATTTCTCAACCATCCCTATCCATTGCAAGCCTATTAAAGCAGGCTCAACTCCTATGGTTGAGGAGAGGGTAATGTTATGCTATTGCTTTGATATTCTAGCCTAGGTCATTCAAGAGATATTGAGGGAGCAAGTTGGAGATATAGGGGACAAGATGTTGGTTTTGTGAGAGAGCATATCGACACTAAGGCATAGGTTGTAAACTCTTTCTTCATTTTATTAATGTAAAGTTGGTTCCTTTCCCATATATTTGTTATGTTATAATCTTGCATATTATTGTCAGATTCCTTAGTCACTGACATAGATCTATAGATGATGTTCTAGTATCTTTGATCTCTTGTGTGTTTGATGTGTTTCTGCAGGTATTTTCTTGGAGACCTTTTGTCATAAGAGAAGAACCACATCACTCCATCAAATATTGCATTCCAGGTGTCTGTAGCTTCTAGGGAAAGTCTTCCAACCTTATTGGTGAACCATTTGTTTTGGATCTGAACCATTAAGACCCGAGGAACAACCTCTGTCCACAGAAGGTGCAACAAAATTCCTAGCAACAAATCTGATGACTCCGTTGGGGAAATGCTTCAACTGATCTGATCTTCCTTAGTATTTTCAAAACACTTGTCTGAAATCCAAAGCTCCCATTCTTCATCAGTTCAATCAGATCCACTAGCTGTTCTAGTGGTTATTGGTTTGGTATCTTCAGATCTATTTAGATCTGAGTTTTTTGAGTTTTATGGTGTACTCATCATGTAGGGTGTCTTGGACACTAGTGCTACTCCAGGCATAAGTTCAATTATGAAGTCAGTGTATTTCTTTGGAGGAATCCCTGGAATCTCATTAGGAAAAACATCCTTGAATTCTTGCAATACAGGATAGTTCTCCAATCTAATAGTTTCATTCTCTGCTGCCTCCACAACATGAGCTGCATACACTTTGCAACCATTCCTACAAAACTTCTTCAATTGTATTGCTGAAATCTGCCTCATAGAAATCACCTTTGGAATGCCTATTACAACTATTGGGTTCCCTTCTTCATCCATGCATTCAAAAGTCTTATTGTAACAGTCAAGCTTTACCCTGTGAGCTTCTAAACAATCCATTCCAATGAGAACATCATAGGAACCCAGTGGTAGAACATTCATATCTACACAAGTGACCAATCCATTCATCAGAAATGGACATTTTCCACCACTTCACTAACCTTTCTCTTAGTTCTAGTGGCTAGCTAAACTAACCACGATTTTCCATGCTTTACTTTCTTAAAAGCAAAAATCTCCACTACTCTAGGAGGAATGTAACTGTGAGTAGAAATAGGGTCAATCAAAATAGAAATAGATTGCTCAACAATATTACCTGCAACTTCAATCACAGTTGACTGGTGATTTTCCTGGCGGTCCTCTAGTACTGCATAGATTCTAGGGACAACCCTTTGTACTTGACCCACTGTTTCTACTTCTTGAATGTGGTAAGATGGCCTTGCATTCTCATTCTCAAGTGGGAAATACCTCCACATGTGGGGTCCTCCACATTTCCAACATTGGAGTGGTGCTCTGTTCTGTTGTGGATCTCTTGGCTCATCTCCCACCACTCTAAGCTGGTTGCTTCTCTACTTGGGATGGGATGGATGCTTCTGCTGTTTCCTAAAGTTAGAAGGTTTGAAACCTTTATTCCTTTGGTTAGAATTCTCATTCTTCTTGTCCTTCCATGTATTATGATAATCAGGTCTATCTTTTCTTTGCTCATAGCATTACTTAGCTTTCCTTATTGCTTCTTCCAGAGTTCTAGGTTCATAAAATTCAATTCTATCTTTGTAAGACTGAGGAAATCCACTCAGAAAACACTGTATTTTAACCTTCTCATCTTGATGTACCTGACATACCTCAACAACTCCAAGAACTTATTTGCATACTCTTCCATGGTCTGCTGTCCCAATCTTAGCTCATGGAATTCTTTGATCATATCATCATAGTACCTATCAGAGAGGTACTTATGGAACTGTTTCCACACAATCTGCAGTCCATTAATATTCTTCACTTCAAAGATAAGTATCCCTATGTTAATATCTACAAATGATATTTTCTTCATGAAATATGATGAACCTGTATAATGTGTTGAATTGATGAATTGATTCTGCTGTATAATTGCAATTGTATGCATCTATGCATGTTTTGTTCAATGGATTTTTAAACTAAGTTATGGTGCTTAGATGGATGGATTGGTGATGGCTTGAATGATCAACCTATCCAAGACTTCCATTAGCGGGTTGAATTTCCATAGAAATTTCCTTCCACAAACTTTCCTTTCCCCAACTTGTGGGATGCAGGATATGGGAAGCGGAAACGCCCTTTAGTGGATTCCCTTTCCTGCAGATTTCCTTCCACAACCCACCGTTCTGCATGCAGGAATGCATGATGCGGCTTCATGATCTCTAATTCCAGAATTGATTATTTTCACAATGGTCTATCCGTATGTGGGATGCGGAATGCGGGATGAGGGATGAGGGACCGCAATTTTCATATTTCCCCGATTCCACAGATTCAAGTTTCCACACCATTGACTCTTGCAGGATTGATTCTCCATTGTCAATCTGTTTCTAGATGCGGTTCAAATTATAACTGTTGATTTCAGTTGTGAGCTTTCTCCATCATTCGATCTCCTCTGAGATTTTCTTTGTGGATTGTCGAATGGATCACTGACAAGATCAATTTCTCTGCTATTGGGAAGTTGGGGAATTTTTGCATAGAGTTGAATAGATTGATCTTTGAGTTGGATGCACATTCATTAAATGTGTGGGGATATGGTCACATTTCTCCTCTGAGGTGGGAGGGGACATGACATTCTGGTATCAGCGAAAATAAGTTATTGGATTTCTTGAGGCCAGTTACCCATCCACCTTGTGGGATTGCTGAACTATATTTCTCTGATTCCATAGATTCAAGTTTCCACATCGTTGACTCTTGCGGGATTGATGCTATGAGGGGACATGACGGACACGGGATGCGGGATTTCCCCCATAGCATCTAGAGGTGGAACGTTTAAACCTAGAGGCGGAAATCATGCCCCAATCATGAGAAGAACTGTGCCACTCATGATATGGAGGGAGCATCCTCCAGCTCCCATGTAGTCTCTTCAGGACTGTAGTGCTCTGATACCACACTGTCACGTCCCCTCCCACCTCAGAGGAGAAATGTGACCATAGCCCCACACATTTGATGAATGTGCATCCAAATCGAAGTTCAATCTATTCAACTTTGTGTAAAAATCCCCCAACTTCCCAATAGCAGAGAAATTGATACTGTCAGTGATACATTCGATGATCCACGAAGAAAATATCAGAGGAGATCGAACGATGGAGAAAGCTCACAACTGAATTCTACAACCACAATCTGTTCTGCATCTGGAAACAGATCGATGGTGGAGAATCAATCTCATAAGAGTCAATGGTGTGGAAACTTGAATCTGTGGGATCGAGGAAATATGAAAATTTCAGCCTCTCATCCTGCATCTCGCATTCTGCATTCCGCATTCCGCATCCCGCATTCTGCATCCCACATCCTGCATGCATAATAGACCATTGCAGAAATAATCAATTGCAGAATTAGAGATCGTGAAGCAGCATCCCGCATCCATCATGCGAAAGGTGAGTTGTGGAAGGAAAATATACAGGAATAGGGTTTACAGAAGGCCACTTCCACATCCCGCATCCTGTATCCCACAAGTTGCGAAAAGGAAAATCTTCAGAAATTCAATCCTGCTAGCAGAAGTCTTGGGCAAACTTGATCATTCAGGCCATCACCATCTGACCATATAAGCACCATAACTTAGTTTAAAAATGAATTGATCGAAACATACATAGATGCATACAATTTTAATTATACAGTGGAATCAATTTATCAATTCAACACATTAAATAGGTTCATCTTATTTCATGAAGCAAATACAATTTGTAGAGATTAACACAGAGATACTTATATTTGAAAGAAGTTGTTCCGCAACTAGCTACATCATTGCACCATTCCACCTAGCCATAGGCCAATGCGCTCTTCAATCTCTCAGCAACACTGCCACCCCCAAGCTGGGCATGATTCCCACAAGGAATAAGGGATACTAACAGGCTCACACATAGCCAAGAATACAACCAAACCCAACCAAGCCAAGATAGTTGGGTTTATCAGGATATAAAAAAACAAGCCAATATACTGCTGGGTTTATCAGACTGTAGTCAATCAAGCCAACATTCTCATTAAGGACCAACCAAGACAACATTCTCATTAAGGACCAGCCAAGCCAACATTCTCATTAAGGACCAGCCAAGCCAACTAACAAATAGGTTTATCAGGCTACAAAGGAGCTGGAAAACTTGAACTACTAAGCTAGTGAGCTCAACCACTGAGCTGTGGACTCCTGCACTAGATCAGGAATGGATCCTAAACATCCACACACCCAACACAAGGAAGCACCCCCTTTCTCCACTACACAGTCCCTCAGGCTATGCCTTCCCTTCTAGTGCTCTTCAGGGAGTGCAAAGAGGAAAACCAGCCCCTCTAGATCTATTTGTGAGGTTCCTTCCTACATTAGGTTTATTAAGCTAGTTTAGATCCAATTCCACTCCATACCATTTCAGACCAAGGAAAAATATGCACACACATAGAAAACAAGGTTAACACAAAAAACCAGACTTCCACTCGCTCTATTAACCCTAAAATTTAAACTTTAGGGTTAATATAAAATGTTCCAATCAATAAATCAACCCTGATTATAAAAATTAAAAAAACCTATGATAATAAATACCTTATCAAAACCAAAACATGTTCAAAATGTGTTTTTATTTTAATTTGAAAAACTAATTAGCATACTATACCTTGAATCTCCTAAATCAATATATATAATCAAATGAATTAATAATGACAAAAATTGATTATATATAAAATTTACAAGATTGACAGCTGCTAATTTATCAAATTTATGAAAGTATTTCATTAATTTCTAATATGACTCTTAACTCTTCTAAATTGAGAGCACCTTCAGAATCGAAGATTCTGAAGGCACTCTTATATAATAAATCATAGAAGAGAACTGATCATTTTTTCAGCATAATAAAAAAAATGAGAGGCTTGTTGCTGATTGCCAACAAATGGCGACAACCTGGGAGAACCAATTATCTCTGCTCATACAGTTTTCAAATGATAATATAAACAAAATCTTAAAACCTATTAAAAACAATAAAAAATTCTCTGTCTAAGCAAAAACTATTATTCTAATATATATTCGTAAGTATAATGAATTCAGAAATATCCCATCCTTTAAAGTAAACATCTTGTTAAAGATAAACTTAGAAATTACTCCGTTTGAAGACTACTATCTAGGTATGATAACCCGATGTGATAGTATCATTCACGAGAACTATCTAGAATAAGCAATCCGGCTCGTGATGAGACCTCTTGTCTCTTGATTATTTAACCAAGAGCCATCACCCTGATGGTCAGAAATGAAGTTATCCTAGACAACATTGATGATCATGATTAGGCTGGCTCGTGATGAGACCTCCTATTCTTC
The DNA here is from genome assembly GCA_001517045.1 of Pseudotsuga menziesii. Taxonomy (NCBI): domain Eukaryota; kingdom Viridiplantae; phylum Streptophyta; class Pinopsida; order Pinales; family Pinaceae; genus Pseudotsuga; species Pseudotsuga menziesii. The sequence goes on along the minus strand of LPNX010731805.1, from coordinate 429,527 downwards.
AATCAAAATTATGTTTTACTTTATTTAATTTGAAATTTGAATTTTTATAAAATAAGAGATCATTACCTAGCATGGTGACCAAATGGTAATGTCAGTCACTAATATCACCAGAAAATGAATCAGCTGGCTCATGATGAGACCTCCTATTCTTCAATCAAAATTATGTTTTACTTTATTTAATTTGAAATTTGAATTTTTATAAAATAAGAGATCATTACCTAGCATGGTGACCAAATGGTAATGTCAGTCACTAATATCACCAGAAAATGAATCAGCTGGCTCATGATGAGACCCCCTATCTCTTGACCTTACGACCAAGGACCATTATCAGTTTCCTTATAATGTCATGCCAGTGATATTTATGATCCTGATCAGATCGGTTTATTACTAAGACCTTCCGTCTCTCATTTTAGCATTTTATTGAATGGAATAGATTCTAAAAAGTTTTCAGATTGTAGATAAATTTTTTAAAAATGATGACTGATAGTAAAGATCCATAAGAATTTTTCAAACTACAAGTTTTGAAAAAGACATTAATTAGCTATCCCAACTATTATAAGAAAATAGAAGAGTGAGGAATAATTTGAATAATATTTACAAAAATTTACAAATAACGATAGGTTCTTAATAGACTTAAGAAACTTTGATTATTCTGAACCAATTGAAATATTTAGTCTAATATCATAATTTTAAACTAATGAACAATCTGGCTTTTAAAACACAATACTTATTTATTTACACTTATCCTTTCAATTGACACGTGTACATTAATGACTGATTATTTTAAATCATATATACAGAAATTTGATAGTCCTTAATACAAATGATTTATTAATACTTGATTAAGAAAATCAAAAATTAGTTGCGAGAGTAGAATGATGTTTGAAATGTACATAAGTATCATGAATTTATCATCATCCTTTATTTGATTAAAATTTTTACAAAATATTAACAATTTTATAAGAAAACTATATATATATGAAAATTTTAAATAAAATTATTTACAAACAGAAAACAAGCTTATATACATAATTATATACATTTTTAGGGTCTAAACAATCAACAGAATTTTTTTTTTAAGATCAGTCCATTCACTGGGAATGTTTCAAACTGACCTTCTAGGGTTTGCAAACGAAAGGTACTTGGACCTATCTTTTCAGCAATAACAAAAGGACCTAACCAAAGTTTTTGAAACTTAATATGATCTCCTTTTTCCTCATGAAATTTATCCCATTTTAAAACTAAATCTCCCACCTAAAATTCTCGATTAGAACTTGAGGATTGGTCAAACCAGGACTTAACAATTTGTTGATGTTTTGTAAAATGTTGCTTTGACTTGTCTCTTTCTTCCTCAAGTTTTAACAAAGTATTGATCTTGTTTTCCATTGCTGGACAATCTTCATCTTGAACAGACTGAGCTAACTGTAATGAAGGTAAAAATAAATTCAGTGGTAAAATAGCTTTAGTTCCATAGACCAAGAAGAAGGGTGAGTTACCTATTGCAGCTTTAGGAGTTACCCTGTCTGCCCAAAGGGCATTAAATAATTATGTATGCCAATCACGATGGTGGGCTGAAATAGTTCTTTTGAGAATTTTCAATAAATTTTTGTTTGTAGATTTAGCTAAACCATTTCCATGAGGATGATAGTTAGCTGAATACCTAACTCTTATTCCCTTCTCTAAGGCAAATTGAGTTAACTCAACTGATGAAAAATATGAAGCATTATCAAAGACAAGGGAATCTGGAACACCAAATCTCGTTATGATAAAAGATTCTAAAAATAATATAACCTGATTGGTGTTTACAACCCTTAATGGTGCAGCTTCTGCCCAACAAGTAAAATAATCATTTGTAGTTATTATATACTTGTGTTGCATAGAAGAGGGGTGGTTTATTGGTCCTACTATATCAATACCCCATTGCTAAAAAGGTCTTTCTACTGAAACAGGCTGTAAAGGGAAAGCACGCTTCTTAACTCTTCTTCCAGCAAGTTGAGATTCCTGACACTTTCTGACAAAAGAATAAGAATCTCAAAATAAAGTAGGCCAATAATAGCCAGCCCTAAGAACCTTATGTGAGTTAGTTTCTCCACCAAAATGACCACCTACTGGTCCAAAATGTAATTCTTTCAAAATCACTTTTGTTTCATCTTTATCTAGACATCAAAGCAACACCCCATCTGAATTTCTCCTAAACATGATGTTATCAATTAATAAATAAGGAGCAGATTTCAATCTAAGTGCTCTCCTTTTCCTTGGTTCCAGGTGATCAGGAGCAGTTCCTATTTCCAAAAGTGTTCTTATATATGTATACCAGGAATCCTGTGGTGGAGAATAGAAGTAAATTTCCCTTGTAAGTAAAACTTCATCAATGACAGCTTCAGAATTGTTATTAGGTAGATGAGCTGCATCAACAACAAGTTTATATAATCCTTGACCTTTGACTATCATTGAAGGTTTAATTTCCAAGTCATACTCTTGAAGAGCTGTCATCCATGGTGCTCTTTTTTCAACTAAATCTTTTTGCACTAACAAATTTCTGACTGAAGGATAAGGAACTATCACTTTCGTTTTAGATTTTAATAAATATGGACGAAAGTGTTTGACTGCTTTAAAAACAACAAAAGATTGCTTATTAACTTCATGGTAATTAAGTTCAACACCTTTAAAATTCGAACTCATAAAAGAAATTGGCACTTCATTATTTTGATGATTTAGTTGAGTTAAAACTGCTACATATGATATGTCAGAAGCGAAAGTATACAATATGAAATCTTTGTTAAAATCTGGGCTCAAAAGACTAGGAGCTTCTGAAATGGCTTCTAAAATTTTCTGAAAAGACTCTTTTTCAGTTTGTCCCCAATTAAAAATAGCATCCTTCTTAATCATTTTCTGTAAAGGACGGATGATTTCGGATAAACTGGGGATGAATCTTCTAACAAAATTTATTTTACCAAGAAATGATTGCATTGCTTTCTTGCTTAAAGGGTAATTTATTTTTGAAATAGCTTGGGTTCCTTCTAGATCAATCAGGATCCAGTGTTTTGAAACCACGCAACCTAATAAAATACCTTCTGAAACAACAAATATTGTTTTCTTACGATTTAAGGATACTCTGAATTTTCTACATCATTCAAATACCTTTCTAATATGATTAATATGATCATGTCGACATTTAGAATATACAGTAACGTCATCTAAATAGACAACTACTGAATGATTAATTAAGCCTCTAAAAGCAATATCCATTTCCCTTTGAAAGGTTGCCCCAACATTGATTAACCCAAAGGGCATCTTTCTGTAAGCATATGTTCCCCATGGAGTTCTAAAATCTGTTTTCAATTGATCATCTGGGGAAACCAATATTTGGTTGTATCCTACGAAACCATCAAGAAGTGACAGTATCTCAGGCCCAGAAACTTTTTGAAGAATTTGTTCCATGGGAGGAACTGGGTAATTATCCTTTTCGGAAGACTTATTAAGATTTATAAAATCAACACATAATCTAATGTCACCATTTTTCTTCGTAACTGGAACTAGGTTGGCTACCCATTGAGTATGCCGAATAGGAAAAATAATCCTAGTAGCTAATAGTTTATTTAGTTCCTTCTTAATTGTTGGTTCTAATGACAGATGATATTTCCTTAGTTTTTGTTGAAAGGTTTTGACTCTTGTTTAATTGGAATTATGTGTTGCATGACTTGTGGATTGAAGCGTTACTACATTTCGACCAAAAATCCAACAGCCGTATTGTCGGATTTTAGACACTCCCCTGTTGCATGTACGACACTATGATTTTTTTTAAGCGTCGGTGGATTTTCGTCGTTTATCCGACATATTTCCAATCCGTCGGTTAAGCGACAGCTCAGTTTACCGTCGGTTAAATGTAAATCATCGGTTATCCGACACTTACAGGCCGTCGCTTCTATAGCATGGCCATCGGTTAAGAGACGGTGACGAAATTTTTAAAAAAACATTTACACCTACAGGCGTTGCTTAACCGACACCTACAAACGTCTCTTAAGCGACGGTATTGTATTTTTTTTTTTTTAAACACACAGACATCCCTTAAGTGACGGTATTGTATTTAAAAAAAAATAATATTGTGTTGTTTTTTTTTGTAAGAAGAACTAGTCTCATATGTTACTCGTTGAGAAACAAAACTGCCATGAAATACTGAGGACGAGATCTTATTTTCTCTAGTATTGTTAGGGTACAAACCAGCCATGGAAAACAATTACTTTTGTTTGCATCATAGAGATCCATTTAAAAATT